>CAKAKR010002762.1:30447-53331 GCA_916700685.1 Adelosebastes latens | reverse complement strand
TAGTTTAGAGACCCAACAAGAGATCCCCCAAGACCATTGCATTATTATGCACTGTGGCCAGGAAAAACTCCCTGTTTAGCGGGTAGAAACCTGGAGCAGAACCGGGCTCTGGGTGGGCGGCCATCTGCCGCGACCGGTTGGGTTTTGAGAGCTCTGTTTCTCTTTTTGTACTTTACAGTTTTAAACCTGCATCCTGTCGGCTTCAGTTGTTGGAGTTTACATTTTCTAAACTTCTACGTTCTAAACCTTCTTCAGCTCTGAACACATTATTAAACATTGAATGATTTCAAGCAGGAACACTGTCTTCTAAACTTACATCATTTATTATTTATTCAGATTGAGGTTCTGCAGGTTGTCAGAGATCAGCTGTGCTTCTCTGGCCTCGGCTCTGAAGTCCAACCCCTCCCATCTGAGAGAGCTGCAGCTGAGTAACAACTACTTCCTGCAGGATTCAGGAGTGAAGCTGATTTGTGGTTTTCTGGAGAATCCACACTGTAAACTGGAGACTCTGAGGTCAGACACCATTTTTTACTTTGTACTGAGATTAATATGATGTGAAAGTTGTGGTGGTAGTAAACTGCAGACATAAGGCTGATATTATACTGATCCACACTGAGTATCTTAATGCTAAAGTACATTTTCTTCTTCAGCGGTTTAGTCCATTGACTGTGGCAGAGCAATGTTGAGCTACACATTTAAAACCTTAATAGATCACAACTCTTGACATTCATCATGTTAAAATAAATTATATAAAAAAACATAAACATGAAGAATAAATAAATAAATAATCTATATTTCAGCTGTCAGACAATTACAAATATATTCAGTATTTGCTTTTTCTATAACTTGTATAAAGCTATATGATGCTTATACTGACTGAATAGTTTAAACTGAAGATGCTTTGATTTTATGACTCCACTATTCCTGACATATATATTGTAGATGAGTTTTGTTCACATTTCCCCAAAATTCATCCTGACATATTTCACATCTTCGGAAACTTTGAGATCTTGAGTTAAATCTTGAATCAATTTCTGGTGTTTTTATTTGTGTTTGGTTGCTCAACATGAGTTTGTATAGATGGATCCACTGGTGGAGTTGTCAGCGTTTAAGAGGCGAAGTCACTACGTCTTTATTGAAGTAGCAGCACGTCATGAATATTAATTCAATTCAATTCAATTTATTTTTATATAGTGTCAAATCATAACAGAAGTTATCTCGAGACATTTTTTATATAGAGCAGTTATAGACCGTACTCTATAGTTTAGTGCCCCAACAAGAGATCCCCCATGACCATTGCATTGTTATGCACTGTGGTCAGGAAATACTCCCCGTTTAGCGGGTTGAAACCTGGAGCAGAACCGGGCTCTGGGTGGGCGGCCATCTGCCACGACCAATTGGGTTTTGAGAGCTCTGTTTCATTTTTTGCACTTTACAGTTTTTAACCTGCATCCTGTCGGCTTCAGGTGTTTGGAGTTTACATTTTCTAAACTTCTACGTTCTGGACCTTCTTCAGCTCTGAACACATTATTAAACATTGAATGATTTCAAGCAGGAACAATGTCTTCAAAACTTACATAATTTATTCTTTATTCAGATTGAGGTTCTGCAGGTTGTCAGATATCAGCTGTGCTTCTTTGGCCTCAGCTCTGAAGTCCAACCCATCCCATCTGAGACAGCTGCAGCTGGATGGAAACAAGCTGCAGGATTCAGGAGTGAAGCTCCTGTGTGGTTTTCTGGAGAATCCACACTGTAAACTGGAGTCTCTGAGGTCAGACACCATTTTTTACTTCTGTACTGAGATTAATATGATGTGAAAGTTGTGGTGACAGTAAACTGCAGACATAAGCCTGATATTACAGTCCACACTGTAGACTGAAGACTCTGAGGTCAGTTCACTGACTCTCTGTTACTATTAGAGATCTTATATGTTTTATTAACAATTTAACCTAATTAATTTACAAACATAACTTACATCCATAAAGTTGTTAATGTCCTTTTGTTCATATTTTCATGTTTCTTGAACAAAATTCAGTCTGCAGTCACAAAAGACTTGTTTCTTAAAGAAACTGTAGAAAATATCCACTGTTAGTTGTTAAAGTAAATTAATGTTTATCATTGTTGGTACATGGTTACATCTGGACACAGAAGATCCTCTGAACTAATATTTACATAATATTTTACATTGATCAAGTTTACTTAATGAAGTAGAAATATTTCTCTGGTTTCTGTTTGTTTCAACGTATTCCACAAATGATGTCTGATCATTGATATTGATCCTTCAGCACACACACATAGATGAACACAGAGATCAGCAGCATGTTATTGATGTGTGTTGACATGAATAGGTGTATGAATGTTGTGGTGACATTATGATGATCCACAATAACACAATGACAAAGTCACTCTAGTCATTTTAGGGAAAAGCTCGTTGATTAGGACATAGTAATGTTGAGCTACACATTTAAAACCTGAACACATCTGATTCAGTGGATGCTGGTCCATAGAGGCAGAGGAGGTTGCCCCTCCTCTATTTTTTGAGAGGCAAGTGGGAGATCAAAATGAAAATAAACCATTACCAAATCTCAGTATCATTTATAGAATATGTTTCTCTCTTCTTTGGAAAAAGTCCATTATTTAATACATTCCAATTAAAATGCCTCAACAGCGACCCTGCAGGCCAGAGGGGTAAGGGCCGCCTGTGTGTGTGAAGTGGATGTGGTCACGTGAAGGGAGGACGGGGACCCTCTCTCCTCCCTTGCAGCTGGACCTCTCCTATCAGGAAATTAATTATAACGTGTAAATTGTGAATTACTTTTAAACACAACAAAACAGCGGGTTGGTCTAATGATGATTTCCAAATGTCATCTTCAATTCTCTACCGCTGTATGTACATGAGTGGGACAAACTAGCAGTAAGGCGATAGGTGAATACAGTAGCATGTTAGCTAACACAACAGTTAGCTTGTTGTAGCAGCCCTGAAGGACTGTAAACTAGCGGAGAATGGATTTGGACTGGGGGGGAAGGCGCAGACGCAGCAGGACGCCGCCGGGGAGAGAATGGAGAGCTCCACTCTGCTGGCGCGGACCTCGGGCCTCGCTGCCTCAGCTGTCCGGGTTGGCCTGACAGCGGAACTACGGCGGAACTATGGCGGGACTACCGGGTGACCGCCGGTGTTCCGGCCCGACGTGCGCTTCTGTACTCCGTGCACCCCAGACTGGATCCCGGGCAACGGACTGCCGCAAGCGCTTCGCGGCATAAAGGGTGTTCCCACTGTAACATACTAGGCGCTGGGTCACCCTCGTTAGACTGACAGGCTTCTAGTGACACAGACGTACACACAAGGTTCATCCCCATACAGAGACTGCAGTGATTGTTTATTAGAAATCTTGTAAGTCGTTGTTTTATTGCTTAATAAGAAAGTAGAGATAAGCCCAACCCAGCTGACTCCCCAGTAGGAACAATATGTTTCTCACCACATCTCCAAAATAATAATCGAGCCATATAGCTGTCCTGTTTCAAAGACATGTTGTCTCTATTCCAGATGTCATGGCATATTGGAATCGTTTTTTAAATTATATATAGACTATTGGAAGAAGGTCTGGATTCTTCCTCATAAATACCTAATAGTGAATAAGGATAAGGAAGAGTCCTTCAAAATTATTAATAAATATCACCCTGTCAGTCACTACATGCAGAAATATGAAAAAAAAGACACAAAGCAGATTTGTCATCGATCATATCTTTAAAGACATAATTATGGGAAAATATGGTGTTTGGTTTATTCAAAAAACCCCAAACAATATTTTCTCATAATAAATTTGACATGTTTACTTTTAATCTTTTATTCATAAATATAAATTTAACAATAAATACTGCTCAATAAAATGAGCAATATGTGAAACCACTTTCTAATATGACTAAGAAAAAGGCTCTTAAGACACTCAATAAATGTAGGTTTTAATATTTTTGTTTAGGGTGAAAACCCCTGGCTCTTTTGTTATTGTATTATTATTATACTGAATGTGAATTATGTTCTTTTGTTTCATAAAGAAAGAAAGTAGAGATAAGTAGCCAACGAGTGTAAAATAACATGACGCCGTGGGTTTGTATTCCTTCTGTCCTCCCCAATTTTTTGAGTGACCAGCCGCCCCTGATCTCATTGGATTATAAAGTGATTTTTATCTTCATCATTTATTCTTTATTCAGATTGTGGAGCTGCTGGTTGTCAGAGATCAGCTGTGCTTCTCTGGCCTCAGCTCTGAAGTCCAACCCCTCCCATCTGAGAGAGCTGGATCTGGGTGGAAACACGCTGCAGGATTCAGGAGTGAAGCTATTGTGTGGTTTTCTGGAGAGGCCACACTGTAGACTGGAGACTCTGAGGTCAGTTCACTGACTCTCTGTTACTATTATAGATCTTAAGTGGTTACTGGTGTTAATGCTGTAATACAGCATTCACAGTATGTTATCAAAATTTGTATTCAACTGCAACTTCTTCAACTTCTTCTATTTCTTCAGTACGTTTTTTGGACTTTAACTACTCCTGCATACTTTCAGCTACAGACACCTGTCAACTATCAAAATATTCAACTCATTAAGGACATTAGTGCTATATTTTTTCTTGTTTCTACTATAAAATATTAAGCTTTTTCACATGTTGTTTTACAATGTAACTCCAAGGAGAAAATCTTCAAATCCTCTTAAACATACTCCACTTTGAAATGCTACTGCTTCCGCATACTTTCAGCTACAGACACCATTTAAACTTTAAACGGGTTACATGTCTTTGAACTATTAAACTTACATTCAGATTTTTGATATCTTTTACAGTTTTGAATGATCACAGTTTAAGTTTTATGATGTTTTCAGACTTTTTCTGAGTTTATAATGGGTGTGTATTGGACGGAATGTTCAGAGCTAGAGTGAGTGACTTCAGAGCTAGAGTGTAGAGGAGAGCTTTAAAATCTTCTGTAACTTTTCTGAACAAATAGCTCCCATCCCCATGATTTTCACTCTTCATACATAAAATTGAGGTCAAATTTTAGGAAAGTTTGTGCTGGTCGCAGTCATGTAACTATGGAATCAAACAGACTTACACATTTGGCTCTAGGATCCCCAAAGTTAGAGTATGTCCAAGCAAATCCCCAATTGAAATCCAATATTAAATCACACCAGAAATGTCTCAAGGAAAGCAGACAAAGGCAGTTTTCTAACCTGCTCCCGCGATCACATTTTGACTCCACACGATTTTAGGGAAAAGCTCATTGATTAGGACATAGTAATGTTGAGCTACACATTTAAAACCTGAACACATCTGATTGGATTATAAAGTGACTTTTATCTCCATCATTTATTCTTTATTCAGATTGTGGAGCTGCAGGTTGTCAGAGAGCAGCTGTGCTTCTCTGGCCTCAGCTCTGAAGTCCAACCCCTCCCATCTGACAGAGCTGAAGCTGAGGAATAACAACCTGAAGGATTCAGATGTGAAGCGGCTTTCTGATCTTGTGGCGAGTCCAAACTGTAGACTGAAGACTCTGAGGTCAGTAGAGGGTCGGAGTCGGTCCATGCTGGTTTCAGCATTGTGATGTGTCTCAGTTAAGCTGTGAGAGGAGAACGATGACACAGAGAGAGAGAGAGAGAACAGTCAGACAATAAGATCAGCCAGAAGCTTGTTGTGATCATGTGTTAGAGTTGATGTTGATGTTGTTGTGCTGGATTACAGCTGACAGCATCACAACATGTATAGAGACAGTGGTCCTCATCCATCAAACTGTCGTACCATCAAATCTGATGAGAGAGTCTTTGTTCTCTCATTGATCAGTTCATCTTTGTCACAGCTCTGACATCAGTCTGACTGAAGCCTCAAATCACTGGCTCTTATTTCATAGAACCATCGTTACATTTAGTAACCATGATGTGGCCTGCCCAAAGAGTTCTTAAAGGAGGGTAACGGGATGAGGGTGTGGAGTTTTAGCGTCTTTTGTAACTCGTTCCAGTCACTAGGAGCAGCAAACTGGAATGAGTGATGACCAAAGGACGTGCAGACTTTAGGAACGACCATACTGATGAATTTGCTAGAACATAAATTGTGGTTACAGTTTGAGATATGGAGGTTGGTTCTGCCAGTGATAGTTTTATAAATTAACTGTTTGCTGCATCAGTGACTGACAGCTGACGAAGGGAGTCTCTCTAAACACTGGTTCATGACTTCTGTTCTCTTCTTCTCTCATCAGCTGGAAGCCGTGGTCTCTGTCATAGTGAGGTATCAGAAAAGGGGATGTGTTGAGAGGATCAGCTGTGTCCTGATGATCCACAGAGGTTCACCACCTGGATATGGATCTTATTTTGTCAATTTTTTTTTCATTCATATATTCTGAACCCAAAATGCCTCTGCAGAATAGTTCAGTTTATGACAACATAACTGTAGATGAACACATTTAAATAGATCTTTCTGCTTTGCTTTGTGTCCCAGCTCTACCCTGTGGAACGATGGAGTTTTGCTGTTTAATTCCACATATTTCTAAATAACAGTGGTTAATTTAATAAAGTTACCCTATTAAAACCAAGCCCTCAGGAAGAGCGCCAGGCTTTGATGCCCATTTTACATAGTGGTCAAACGGTGGTACTACAACTTCTGTGTCTGTCACGTGATGCCAATCGGGCCCAAAAAGACTTTTTCCCATAGACTTTAGGTGAATCAACTTCCCAGTACGAACAGTCTAATAGCCCTTATTTAAATCATTAGGTCTTAAAAGTTGTAAAAAAAGCTGAATCCAGAGTTATTTCCCTTCCTCCATTCATGTGAATGAGATCCAGATTGAGGCTGAGCGAGGGCTGGGAGGAGGAGTTAAAGGAAATGCTACTGCTCCTGCTCTATGGTCTGGGTATCATCAGATAATCCGTAATTCGTTTGGAATTCAAAAACAAAAAAAAAAAAAATCTTTTTTTTTGTTTCAAGCCAAAAACGAAAACGTCCGTTTTCTTGTTTTTGGTTTCTGAATCAAAAAACGAAAAACAAATCCAACCCGGGCCGTTTTTGGAATTTCTTTTATCATTATTCATTTTTAATTGAAGAACAGGAGTCACGTGGGTTTCTTGTTTTTTCGTTTTAAACCAAAAACGAAAAACAGAATCCTGTGGTGCTCTGCTCGTTTTTTGTTTCAAAACGAAAAACGAAAAAAACTAATTAAAAAAACTATCTCATTTTGGTTTTTGCAAGTTTCTTCCTGTCATTTTCTCTTTTGAATCGAAGAGTGGAGAACGGCAGTCACGTGACCCGGAAGTGAAGGCAAACGTGTCAAAATAAAAGCCAAGAAGATCGTTTGGTCATTCTATAAAAGTGTAACATTATTTAAGCACAGGATCGAGGTAACAGTAGAAGATAAATAGGCTAAATAAATACACAAATAAATACATACAAAGATATTTTTTGTTTTGTTCTTTTCATTAACACACGAATGTCTTTTATCCAAAAAGTGTGTGATAAATCACAGGGAGGGTCTCTACAGATGTTATACAGAACTCTCACGTAATTGACAATTTTCTCTCTCACACTCTTACTATGGGCTGTTTTTTTATGTCGGCAGGTGAGAAACACTATGTGGCAACTCCTTTCAACACACCTGACACTTCCAACTGATCCCTTGCACTCCATTAGGAAGGCTGTAATAGTACTGTACTGAAGGCCACTTCATCACTCCAGATACTGAAGATTTAACAGATACCTGCTGTCTTCAGATGGCTTTAAAGAGTCACCCAAGTAAAGGAAAGGCCTTCAGTACAGTTCTATTGTCATGACAGACAGAGCTTTATTCTGTCTAGCTAGCATTAATGTCATAACCACTGGTTGAAAAATCAGCATTATCATGATGTCGAACAAATTAACTAAATTACATATTATACCAAATAGGCTAGAAATGATTGAAAAGCATCATAAACCACCAAACAGAATACAGAAAGTTAGTGATTTCAGTTTTTTAGTGAACTCAGGCTGATTAATCATCATATTAGACTATGATGTCTGAAGGTTGGCAAACATGCTGATCAACCATACTTATCTATCATTGACCATGTTTATTGACTTGACTTTTCATCTATAAATGCGTCAAAATTGAAAATTTGACTGAAAAGAAAATCCTTGGGGATTGAGGAGTGGTGACCTCTGACCCCTACGGTGGGTAACGTCACAGAAGGCCTACTCATAAAATGCACTGACTTCACTGATACCGAATCTCCCTCCAAATTAAATTGTAAAGCTGACGGACCCTCAGTATGATCTGATCAATACAATACAATCAAACTTTATTGTCCACTAGGGTGGAAATTTGTCTTCGGCTCACAAAACACAGAAAACAACAGACATTAAAAACCAGACAGCAGTTAGTAAAAAACAGAGACAGGTTATGTTACACATTAAAAACAGTTCATGTCAGTGTCTGTGGCTCAGATCTGCTCAGTCACTGTGTTGAGTTTAGAATATTGATGGCATTTGGGATGAAAGACTTTTTAAACACATGTTTAGTTGCCAGAGGGGCTCTATAGCGCCTCCCGACTGGCTGAAGAGAGGATGGGAGCTATCTGCCAGGATACTCCTCGCTTTCTTCTTCGTCCTTTCTATAAATTCTTTCATCTCAGCCACATTGATTTCTAGCTGGCTAGTGTGACACCAAGTCTGAAGGGCTGTAGTGTGGGCCAGATAGGCAGCTTCACCTAGTGGGTCTGTTTCCTGTAAAAGGCCGACTAAGGCCATGTCATCCGCATACTTAGACAGTCTAAAATGTTTCTCATTGATCATAAATTCATTAGAAAAAAGAGAGAATAGCACAGGGGAAAGAACACAGCCTTGTGGGCAACACGTCTAACATGTTCTCCCTGACACAGACCCTCTGATCCACACAACTAACCCTGTGTTGATGTGTGGACTGTGTTAAGCAGAGTCAGCACAGCGTCGTCTGGGCCTCTGTCGCTCTTATTTAAGCGAGCTTGAGCAGATCTAGCTTAGTCGCCACTGTGCAGGTCAGGTGGCTGGCAAGAACTCGTTCCATGGTTTAACACAATATGGAGGTTATTGCGATAGGCCGAAGATCATTTGGCTTACTTGCGCCTGGCTTTTTTAGCACAGGCCTAGTTATTGAGAATGTCCATGATTTTGGCACAGTGCATGTGTCTAGGATATATAATTAATTAGGCTTTTTTAGGTACAGTGTGTATTTATTTATTCTATTGATTTTCTACTGTTACCTCGATCCTGTGCTTAAATAATGTTACACTTTTATAGAATGACCAAACTATCTTCTTGGCTTTTATTTTGACATGTTTGCCTTCACTTCCGGGTCACGTGACTGCCGTTCTCCGCTCTTCGATTCAAAAGAAAAAGTGACAGAAAGAAACTTTAAGAAACCAAAATTAGATTGTTTTTTTTTATTTGTTTTTTTCGTTTTTCGTTTGGAAACGAAAAACGAGCAGAGCACCACGTGATTCCATTTTTCGTTTTTGGTTTAAAACGAAAAAACAAGAAACCCACGTGACTCCTGTTCTTCAGTCAAAAATGAATAATGATAAAAGGATTTAGCAAAAACAAAAAACAGCCTGGGTTGGATTTGTTTTTCGTTTTTTGATTCAGACACCAAAAACAAGAAAACGGACATTTTTGGTTTTTTGAATTCCAAACAAATTACGGATTATCCGATGATACCCAGACCAGGGAGAAAGTCTAAAGCACCTGCTTTAAGGGACACTTCACCATTTATACATCAATTACTCACCCCGTGTCACCTTGAATTCTTGAAGAAAACTTTGTTTTTCTCTCAAGTGGGAACGAAGAATCCAGAAACGTTTAACACCAGCAAATCTACATCAAAACATCTGTTTACAAACTCTCACACAAGTCGTGCAGTATACTCCACATCTTATTTATCCGGTCGAATGCTCACAACTTCACAAACACATGCAATTTCGCTAAAATCTTGCAATTTAAAACACTTCCGGTATTACCGTCTCATGTGTACTGCGAGTTCGAACGAGTCCAGACTGACGAGTCCGACGTTCTTGTTTGTTTTTTTTCCTCCTTTTTTAATTTAAGAAAACATAAGTACATTAACGGTATGCACATACAAAACTGCTCATACCAGGGGTACATATACAAAGTAAAAAAAGTAGAAAAATAATAATTAAAACAATACATGTACACACACACATATACAGTATATATACATATACACACTTATACATATGTATACATATAATATATATATATATATATATATATATATATATATATATATATATATATTTATACTTATATATGTATATATATACACACACACACAAACACACACACACACACTTTATATATATATAATTAATTAATTAATTAATTATTTGTATTAATTAAAAATATTAGTTAAAATTAATTACAGTATGTGTTTGATAAATTTCTTCTTCATCTGGACTGTTGATAATTTATTCTGAATTTATATAAATTTTTATTGACGCAGTTCTTGATAAAAATGTTCAAAGTATGGTTTGGAGTCTGCCCATCTCTTCTTGTGAATGTGGAATTTTCCCAAAATTAAAATTAACTGCACAAAGAACATAATATATTTTTCTATCTCATTACCTTCAAAACATAAATGCCTTTATCCTGAAATTGGATTGTTTGCCCAGTTTTCCTTCTTAAATAATGTTGAACATCCACCCAAAATATTCTGGTATACATACAGGGATACAACAAATGACCGATTGTTTCTTCTTCTAGTTCACAGAAAGTGTAAGAATATTCAATTTCTATTTTAAATCTCTCCAATGTGCTTTTTGCTTGATATACTCGATGCTAAATTTTAAAGGAAATTTCTTTAACTTTATTACTAAGACAAATTTGTCCCCAACTAGCCACATTCTTTTCCAATTAATTTCTCCATGAAGCGAAACCCAAACGAATCTTCCTGGAGGCAGAGTTACAGCTTGTATGCAATTTCTAATGGATTTATTTGAGCATTTATTCTTGGCAGACAAGTTCGAAGTGTTAGAGGCAAGGCAAGTTTATTTGCATAGAACCTTTCCAACACAGAGACAATTCAAATATCTGCACATAACACAAAGAAATGCATTCAAAAACACACTGAAGAGGAAAATTAAATCATCTAATTAAACCATGTCCACTATCTGAAGCTATATAGGACGCTCAATTAAACAGCTCAGTATAACGCCTACAAAAGGTAGGGTTTGTTTTTGTTTTGTTATACAAAGCCATAATTTTGCTGAATACACAATCATTTTTATCAATCAAGAGATGTATTTTGAATCTTCTTATTAGTATTTGAATTTATATCCACGCCTGGATTCATTTTACAAGAATAGATGCCACATGTTCAACTGAGAGTTAGTACCATAATTGCTTGATTGAGATGTAAAGCTGAGTATGAACACTAGAGGACAAAACACCTGCTAGTTGTTATTCTGGTGTTGGTATAACACTTGGTAGTAGGCAAAGACATTCTGGTAATAGTGAGAGATAGATATTTGTGTGGGACACAGGATGGAGGAATTTGAAAGAGGAAAAGGAGGGTTAAACACAGCTGGAGGGCTCGAGGTTTGAGGAGGAGCTGAAGGGGAAGGCGGACTATGAGTGGAGACGATGTGATGAGCTATTGAAGTTGAAGGACTAGTGGAATTTGACTGAGAAACACTGAATGTTGGATGAGAAGCATTCGTGGTTTGAAAGGGAGCTGTGCCAGTTTGATTAGGAGAAAAGCTGCCTGAAAAAACAGGCAGACTATTCAGAGATGTTGGAGAGGTTGATGGCTCAGTAGTCATCTTTGCAAGGTTAGCAGTGGCTGGTGGTAATGTAAGCTGAGGATCAGTTGAGTTTGAAGTGACAGTAATGCCACTGAAAGTGGTGGTGGCAGTTTGAGGCATAGCAGAAACTGTAGTAGCTGGCGAAGGTTTGGTAGAAGTGCTTTCCTCTGCTGTTTGAGTCGTAGCTGTGGCTGCACCAACAGACGGGGTTGATGTAACAGCCACAGCAGAGTTTGCAGATGTTGTTTGGGGCATTGTAGTTGTTGGAAGAGTCAATGCAATGGTAGATGATTGTTGGGTAGTACTTGCTGGATGAATAGTAATGGCCTTTTCTGGAACGGTAGTAGTTTTGTGAGGACTTGCTGGTTCAACAGACTTACTGTCTGGAGGACCTGTGGAGGTGGCAGCAGCAACAGTAGCAATAACCTTAGGTGGAATTGCAGGAGTGATAACAGACGTAAGAGTTGTGGTAGTTTTAGGAGCAGCAGTGGCAATAGAGTGGTCGTTGTTTGGATGAGGAATAGGAGCAATGTTAACAGGAGGTAGATTGATCGAAGGGATAATTCCTGTTCCCCCCAGTGCTGCAAAAAAGGTACCATTCCTGAAAGTGCACCACCAATTCCGGTAAATAATCCTGTTAAACCAGCTCCTAGACCCCCCAGAAACGATCCACTGCCTGGAATAGGTAATGATGATACTAGATCTCCATCTGGTCTTCCGTCATTCCCCTGGTCACTTTCCTTTTTGTCTTTATCCTCATCTTTCTTCTTTGTGGTGGTGGTTCTGGTTGTGGTTGTGGTTGTGGTTGTTGTTATGGTTGTTGTAGTGGAAGTAGTTGTTGTAGCACTTGTAGTTTTGGTGGTTGTTGTGGGGACTGTAGTTGTTGGTGGAATGGTAGTAGTTTGGGGTTTAGTAGTTGTAGGAAAAGTCGTGGTTGGATGTGTTGCAGTGGGAGTTGATATGACAGATGTTGTGGTCAGAGGGAGAGTGGTTGTTAGTAGTATAGTAGTTGTTGGTGTTTCTGTAGTTGTAGGTGGAGTGGTGCTCAAAGTGGTAGTAGCAGTAGTTGAGGGAGTACTGGTTGTCGTAGTACCATAGCCAGCCGTAGTTGTGGGAGGGGCAGATGTTGTACTGGGACTGGAAGAAGTGGTGGTAAAAAGACCAGATGTGGTACTAAGAGGGGCAGATGTGGTAGTAGCAGGTCCAGATGTGGTACTAAGAGGGGCAGATGTGGTAATAGCGGGGCCAGATGTGGTACTAAGAGGGGCAGATGTGGTAGAAAGTGGGACAGATGTGGTACTAAGAGGGGCAATTGTGGTAGTAGAAGGGCCAGATGTGGTACTAAGAGGGGCAGATGTGGTAGAAAGTGGGACAGATGTGGTAGTGACAGGAGCAGATGTAGTTGTAGCAGGGCCAGGTGTGGTAGTAAAAGGGCCAGATGTTGAAGTGCCAGGTGTGGTGGTAAAAAGAACAGATGTCGTACTAAGAGGGGCAGATGTGGTAGTGATAGGAGTAGATATGGTAGAAAATGGGACAGATGTGGTAGTGATAGGAGCAGATGTAGTTGTAACAGGGCCAGATGTGGTAGTAGCAGGACCAGATGTGGTACTAAGAGGGGCAGATGTGGTAGAAAGTGGGACAGATGTGGTAGTGATAGGAGCAGATGTAGTTGTAACAGGGCCAGATGTGGTAGAAAGTGGGACAGATTTGGTAGTGATAGGAGCAGATGTAGTTGTAACAGGCCAGATGTGCTAGAAAGTTGGACAGATGTAGTAGAAAAAGGGCCACATGTTGAAGTGCCAGGTGTGGTAGTAAAAAGTCCAGATGAGGTACTAAGAAGGGCAGATGTGGTAGAAAATGGGCCAGATGTGGTACTCAGAAAGCCAGATATGGTACTCAGAGAGCCAGATGTGGTAGTAAGAGGGGTAGATGTGGTAGAAAGTGGGACAGATGTGGTAGTGATAGGAGGAGATGTAGTTGTAACAAGGCCAGATATGGTACTAAGTGGGGCAGATGTGGTAAAAAGTGGAACAGATGTAGTAGTAAAAGGGCCAGATGTTGAAGTGCCAGGTGTGGTGGTAAAAAGACCAGATGTGGTACCAAGAAGGGCAGATGTGGTAGAAAGTGGGATAGATGTGGTAGTGATAGGAGCAGATGTAGTTGTAACAGGGCCAGATGTGGTAGAAAGTGGGACAGATGTGGTAGTGATAAGAGCAGATGTAGTTGTAACAGGGCCAGATGTGGTAGAAAGTGAGACAGATGTAGTAGTAAAAGGGCCAGATGTTGAAGTGCCAGGTGTGGTAGTATAAAGACCAGATGAGGTACTAAGAGGGGCAGATGTTTTTATTACGCAGAAAAATTGTGGACAGTATTCACTGCATTCACAGGACTTCTTTGTGCTCTCTGTCCCAAAAGCTCGGACAAAAATTGGGGAAAGGGCTTTTGCATATTCTGCACCCTCAGCCTGGAATTTGCTCCAAAATGACTTGAAAATCAAGGAGCTGGTATCATTAAACATTCTTAAATCTAAAATGAAGGCCTTAGAAGCATACTCTATGGCATGCCAATGCTTTTAGCTCCCTTGTTGTAGAGCTGACTCCCAGAAAAGTTCCTTTTTGTCCCCCCATTTGCCTTTAGATAGTTCTCTTTTAATGCAAATTTTTAGTGCTTTTAGTGTTTGTGAATTGTATTTTATCTCTATTTTTGTCTGTGTCTGCAACTTTGTGTTCTTGCTGCTGACCGTCTTGGCCAGGTCTCCCTTGGAAAAGAGGTTCTTAATCTCAATGGGACTATCCTGCACTGATAAAAAATATTTTTTAGCCCTGTAAATATTACTTTGATTATACGTTTAAATCTACAAGAAATTACCAATCCAGTGATTTTACTCAAAATGTCACCTTTTATTTAATGTGTTACTTTTGTTTGTATGTACATTTGTATCTTAATTTTTATAAGTAAATTTTAACCACAGCACCAAGTAATATTAACTAAAGTTATGTATTGATTGTACAACTTGACAAAAGCTAGTAAAATGTACCTGGGCAATGGGAGTGAAGGTGCACACTCCGTGGGTGATGTCAGAGGAGCCTGGACTCTGGAGGAAGGCTGACTTTGAGCTGACTTTGAGTGGACAAACAGCCCGGTTTCTTATTTCACGTGGATATTCGTGGATGTTAAGGGATGTGAGTATGTTTATGTGCTTAGTTAACTTTTTTACATTCCTGTTAGCTGGTCAGCTGAAGTCAGTGTTTGGTTTGAAAACGTACCGATAGCTCTACGACGTTCGCGCTCTAACTCCACAAATCCCACATTGATCAGCTCTAATACAGGAGCTGCTCAACCTGATGACATCATTCATCAGCTCTAATGCAGCAGTCTGTTCAACCTGATGACATCATTGATCAACTCTAATACAGCAGCCTGCTCAACCTGATGACATCATTGATCAGCTCTAATGCAGCAGCCTGCTCAACCTGATGACATCATGTTCAGATGGTTTTGAAATGTTTCTGCTTAACTGAGCTGCAGTACTAGTTACCGTTATGTTGTGGTGGGCTAAAAGCAGAGTGAAGCAAACTATTTTCTGTGTGACAAGAGAACATTTCCTCTCACTGCATTGTAGCCTGCAGTGTGTATTGCACGTTAAAACACCTTGGTTTTTGTGTAACATGTTGGTTTCTGTGTAAACTCCGTCAAATCGCGGCATCAGCTCTGGCTGCCAGGATCAATACATGTCAGCTACTATCTTGACTGCTTTCTAATGTGTGCCACTGTGCCATGCTATGTGATGCTGACAGTTTAACTGCAGCTTAGAGAAGAAGAGAAGGAAAGATTAGTGACTTTATAGCAAGTTTAACTTACTGAACCGTCTTTTATGTCATTTTTTATAATATTGAGATAATATTTCTACAAGTTTTGACAATAATATGTATGTGTTATTAATATATTTATCCTTCTTGAATTTATTCAACTTTATGTTAATTGCAATTTCTTATATATACTAACACACAGTGAGGAGAAGTTGTCGAGCATCGCCCTGCAGTCCAAGACATCATGGAGAGATGTCCTGCACTGTTCTGTGAACCTCAGGTAAATCCAGCTCCTCATGTGTTTCTTTACCTGATGCTCACATTGCTGGAGTGTAAAGGTTGCAATTATTAGTAATCGCCAGTTTATGAGATTCACCTTGCTAATGCAGTTTAACACAACAACCCTGCAATAAAATACTTTCATTGAAGTTATAATGTTCAGTTTCTTTTATAAGTTGTTTTAGCCAGGTGTTTATTCAACTTTAGGTCATTTTGGAGGTTGTAGTTTGTGGTGCTGTTGAATTGTATTGCATTATACTAAAATGCAATACAAAATCACTTGTTCATATAACACAACACAGTTCAACAGCACCACAATCTGCAGCCTCCAAAATGACCATACAGTCGAGTCCATACAGAATCAACACCTCTCAAACAATTTAATCAAAAACTGAATGTTTTAATCTTCATGAAGGATTTATTGCAGGAATGTTGTATTAGACTGCAATAGTTTTAGTTAGGTATAACTCATAAACTGTGTAATCATGATTGTTACAGCAAAGCACATGGCATGTTTTTATCACCTTTTGTTTCAGATCAAAGAGCAATCTGGAGCGAACCGTTGTGACCCCCCGCCCCAAGATGCCATCATCCATAGTTCCTTGGAGAGTCTACAGAAGAACTCATCAAAGACCAGGTAAATTTCGAATGATTGTTGTGTCCATGTTAAACATGTCTGTCCTTAAATGTTTGTACATGAATATCTCTACAGGTAAGTTACTCATGCCAGTATGTGGAAAAAAACATGCCCTTTTAAGTAAATTGGCATTTAATATATTTGAAATGATAAAAAAAAAAAACATTTTACAGTATTCCATGCTTTCATTATTTTTTTTCATAATTTCTCCCTTTAATTTTTTTAAATTCAAAATTTGTTGTTCAGTAGAATCAATTTTATTATTTTTTTTATTTTACAGAATTTTGATGTGTAAAATAAATAGTTACCTAAATACTGAATTAAATGGCCACTTTAACCCACTGAATCGCCTCTTGCATTTAGTAACTTTAAAAAAACAAAACATGTACATTATATTGCATCTGAACACCGATTCATATGTTTTGGCAGGATGTGAGCAAAGAAACCGCCAAAGAGGACGATGCTGAGCATGTCATGAAGATCTTTGTCCTCCGTGGAAGTGAAGCACACGAAGACCCCACCTCTGCCCACGTGTCCATCATCATCAGTGGAACTGAGGTGTCTCCCAAAGTCCAGGCTTTGCACAACAAACTTCTAGTGTGAGTGTATGCACTCATGTTTCTGACAATGCTTTGTTTTGTTTAACTTGCAGTTCTCAGGAAATACTTGCTAGTTAATGTGCCTTGCAAGAGAAAACTAGTTATAGTTATAATGATGTCCTCTTTCAAATGTTTTGCCTGAGCCAACTGTGTACAACTGCATGTTTTGTATATTGTTCTGATAATGGGTCAAAAGCTTGGGGTGTTGAGTCATTACAGATTGGGAGGTGATAACAAGAGAGCTCTACGGTGGCTCTGAGGGCTCATCGCACTGCAACTTAAGAAAACATATTCACCAATTTAACAACACATTAGCAGCATTTAGAAAAAATAGCAGGTAGCAAAATAATAATAGACAACAATTGACACTGTTTCCAGGGATACGGCCAGACACGGCTGGGACATACTTCTGCCTTGGAAAAAACGTACAATTCAGCTAATTTTCCAATACCACTTACAGATAGTCGACTTCAATAACTTAATGAGTCACAAATCATGGCAACAACAAGCGTGTCCCAGCTGTGTGCATCACTTTTTAGTCTTCCCTAGAAAGTTTCCTTTTTTGTCAGTGGTAGTTGTAGCATTGGTTGTGCTTTCTCTACTTGCAGCTAAATGCCACTCATGTTGTCAAATTGGTGAAGATGTATTTTTTTTTTATCATTTACCATTGTCAGCTGTTGTATAATCCTGGCTTGCACCAGTGTTTCAAAACATAATAAAGGTTCTGTTGTTTAAAAGGATCTGTTGTTTCATGTTTTGTAATAGCCTTATTTTATTTTGAAAAGCCCACAAAAAACAAATGCATACTAGAGTATATTAAAGGTAGATGAAATATTATGTAAATATTACTTAAATATTTCACCAATGGAAGTAAAGAAAAGCAAGTAAAAAAACCCCAGAAAAGCCAAACATTTTTAGATGAGTTTTGTAATTAGGTGCAAAGGTAGTCTTAGTAAAAATTACTTTCAATAAAATTACTTTCAATAAAATGATTCTCAATAGTGAGTAAAATGTAGTAACAAATACAGAAAATTGCTAGTAAAGGTTACTTGAGTACCTTTAATAGAAACACTTCATAACTCTAAGTAGAGTTTACTTGAAATATCATCTGTAAAATCTACACTTAGAATTTCTGTGTGGAAATTGTTACCTAATTTTAAGTAAGTAAGTTTGACATTTTGTTTTCTGTGCGGCTAAATAGAACGTAAGTACAATTGGAGCACAACCACAACATGCTAATATTACAATAAATAATATTGAGAGAACAGAAACAGATGTGGTATTGGGTGGGCCAGATTTGGTAGTGAGAGGCACAGATGTTGAAATTGGAGGTGCAGAGGAGGTTGAGGGAGGAGCAGAAGTAGTTGAGATGGTTGGTGGGCATTCACAACTTTTGTTAAGTGTTGGGTACAAATGAGTGACAGTTGTGTAGAGAGGACAATGTGTTCCTGGAAACACGTCAAATACAGAGTTCTGTGTTCTGAGTTCATTATGGAGCTCTGCCAAAGTCTTAGTCTGCAGATGTGTATCTTTGGAAGTATCTGGGACGTTGTTGCCCCAGTGTGCACTTGCCAGCCACTCCCTCTCTCTGCGACTGTAGCAGCAGAATGTTGACCAGAGCATGGAAGGAATATTAACCCTGTTGTTCATTAAGTTGGTGCCGGGCTGCGCTCCAATCACCAAAAACCCTTCTGTAATATCATTGCTGTTGATGCAATATTCATCCAGAACACATTTGATGCAGCTCTCCATTCTTCTCCAGCTTCCCTCGTTGAATGAACCTTCTTGTGGAACAATGTTGGTCAGGGTGAAGGTAGATTTCTTATCATTTTCAGTCGATGCGTACGAGCATGGAAATAAATGCCCTCTGGTGAACCTTTGGTTGGTGTAATCAGTATGCCCAGCCTGGTAGTTGTAGATCTTGTTTCTGGAGACTAGCTTCATGTTCTTGTTGCCAGTTATGCTCTCAAGCTGTAACAATTGGAAGTAGATTACATGTACAGTAAACAATTGGTTCCACAAAGTTATCCTAATAAACCTAATAAAAAAAATAAAAACGTAGTAGTGAAACCGTTGCTATGGATTTGGTTATGTAGAAATCAGTCTAAAATACAATATTATATTTGTGATTTAGAAACAGTTAAAAAAGAGCACACCTGTGGTTCTATACGCCATCCATTTGGTCTCCCCCTGCTGCGTACCTCTATGTACTTGGAAGCAGAAAACACTGGAGTCTTGTTCTGGGTGTCGTAGAGCGTCACAAAACTTCTCATGTTATTCAAAGTCTGGCAAATGGGTTTGTATCTGTTCTGGTTCAGGATGATCCCTCCTTCCAAGATTCCTGGGATATGTGGCGGCGTTTGTTGAAGGAGAAACTCAGCACAGAATGACATTGAGCTCACCACTTCAGTTGCTGTGGGAGCGATGGATAGGAGGAGGAGAGCAGCGAGGGACCTCAGGAGGTGAGACATCCTGTCAAACACTGTTATCAGTAGGTCAGAGGAGAGAACAACAAGAACGATCAAACACTACAGTTAAGTTAGGCTGTCTTAACATTTACACTTCGTTTTCTTCAAAGATGACACACACAGAGTGACAACCCGCTCATTTGCATAATGAGGTAGAAATGCATAAAGAAATGTAAAAAAAAAAGAATACAGAATTAAATTTACTTTGGGAAATAAGTGCATAAATCGTACATAAATAATAATAATAATAATAACAACAATAAATTAATAAATGCATCATACATAAATAAATACATACATTAAAAATAATAAATAAATAATAAAATTAATAAATTAATTAAAAATAAATGTATAAATAAAAATTAAATAAATACATAAAAAAAATAATTAAATAAATACATGAATAAATGTGGAAAAAAAGGGAAAATTAAACTGAAGAGTAAATAAATAAGGGAATCAACGCAAAGATAAATAAATATATAATTATGCATTTATGTCACATTTAATCAATTAATGAATGGCTACATTTATTTTTAATGTTATTTTGCTAAATTTAATCCAGGAAGCTTTATCGTTGGATTGGTATTCACTAAAATTAAAAAAATTATAAAAATAACAAATAATAAAACAAAACATAAACAGGGAGGGAAAAATCAAAGAAAAGCTTACCTCAGGTTTCCTGCAGCTAGACTGGTGTTCTTCGGTTCACACAGATGTGGAAACAAGACGGTCTTCCTCAAATATCAACTGAGCCTAAGGAGGAAGTCTAATTTTTATTTTATGCAGTGCATGAAAGTGGGTGTGCTCTAACCATCAGTAATAGAAGTGGGGAAATTTGCAGTGTACAGCAGCAAAGGGGATAGTGCAAAAAACAAGCAGCATCAGCTATATATATTTTTTTTTTCAGTGATAATAATAACATTGTACACACCAAGTTGTTGCTGAGAACTGGAAACTGTAAGTATTGTAGAATTGTAAGTAAGTTAAAGGCAAGGTTGACGATGTTCTCCAGTCTACACTATTTGTTATATTGGTTGAAATGATCTTTACACCCCGATAGTGATCCATTACTGATGAGCTCTGAAAAAGGACCGGAAAAGAGCTGTCATCTGTAGCTGCTGTAATCCTGTAAAAATGTCTACCAATCACTGCCTCGCGGTCCGCTCGGAAAGAACCAATCAGATGCCTCCCTGCTCGTACTCTACCCTTGGCGTGCTCCAGCCTGAACTCAAAGCGCGTCGCCGCCGCACGTTTCCTGGAGAATGGAAGAGAAAACTCAGCCCTGCAGTAGCACTGCCGCGGTTACTTGTCATGAGGTGGCGTTGTTGAGTTGAGGTCCTCTCTCCGCTCTGTGTCTGTGAAGTAGTTACGATGTGGCGGTGCTTGTGCACGTGTGTGTGTGGGGGGGCATTGCCTTGGAAGGAACCCCCGAGGGGAGAGGGGTGGGTTTAGACGGAGCTCCTGAGGCGATGCTACTTTCAAATTATGCTAGCTTTCCAATATCGTCGACCCTATCTTTAAGTAAGTTTAAAGGTACAGTGTGTAGGATTTGGCGACATCTAGTGGTGTGGTTGCAGATTGCAACCAACTGAGTACCCCTCCGCTCACTCCTCCCTTTCCAAGACTGTGGTAACGTGAGCCGTAAAACCGTGGTAACGCCATTCACCTTGCTCAGAGGTCATCCATACCATAATAACACTACTTAAGAAGCAACGGAAGTCAGACGGCGGCTGGCGGCACCACGGTTTAGCACTCTGAGGATCACGTTTCTGCAGTTTCAGAAGCGTGTCGGAGAACTACGGTGGCCTTAAGGTAACGTAAAAACCTGAAAGTCTCTCTCTGGAGTCAGAGTTTGGTTTGTCCATTGTGGGCTACTGTAGAAACATGGAGGACTCCATGAAGAGGACCCCCCTCCCTATGTAGATGTGAAGGGCTCATTCTAAGATAACAAAAACATGATTCTTAGTTTCAGGTGATTATTCACTAAAGAAAACATTGTTATGAATATGAAATTCCATTTCTGCTAATAGATCCCCTGAAATGTTACAGACTGGCCCTTTAAATTCTGGGATTTACTGAAACTGAAACCAGTTAAAAAAAACTGCTGATATGATCCCTTAAAGGACATTGAGGTAAATATGTCTTGTGAATTTCTGAAAAGCAGCTCTTTCACAGAAACCTCTTGTTCCTCTTTTACAAAATGACCAGTTTTTAAGATCATGAGAAAAAGTCAACGCAGACCTGGTTCACACAGTTCAGACTAAAAATCTTTCTCAGAATTATCATTGAAAGTGGAAGATTCACGGGAACAACAAACTGTGGCATCTCTATTTAAGAGAAATGAGAGTACATGCTTAGAAGTCAGCTCCAGCATTGATTCAGAGAATTGTTTTCAAGACAAGTGAAACATGCTGCACAGACAGATGAGGGAGAAGCTATATGAACATAGCCTAGAGATATTATAAGAAAATGTCAATAAGAAATATGTATAACAACAGTGCAAATAATGCTGAAAAATAGGATCCATCAATAAATGTGTAGTAATATAAATAAGAATATTTGTTTAAATGTATAAATACGTGCAGCGTTAATGCCGGAGTAAACCAGATTATTGCACAGCTGAATTATATCACAAAATGATTCTACTGTTAAGTCAGTATTGCGCAGTTGAAAATATAATAAATTATGGGGTTATATGTTGATAGGGGTAACAAATATTACATGTTATTTGTAGGCCTATAAATATACAACACTTTACAATCAAATGAACATGTCTACCATTTTCTAGACTAGACATTTGATCCTAAATACAATCTATTCACTTTAAGTTGATAATGTTTGTATGATTATAAAGTAGAATACATTAAATATCTATCTTAGTCTGAGCAGTTTACAGTAAAAGTTTGTAACAGTAGTCGCACGGAACCTAGATTAGAGCGTGTTCCATAACGAACGGCGTTGCACGTCGTCAGTAAGGGCAACTGGTTAAGTCGGCATCGATGCGGCTCGCTGTTGGAGGGTTTTATAACCCACTTCCACTCCCCAGGATGGCACTTAATATGGCGGACCCTCCACGCAAACGGAGTGAAAGTGTGTAGGGGTTAGTTTGGAATTGGGCATATATATATCTGAAATGTTTTCTCCGTATCCACCTTCTAGGACTATCCGTGCTATTATTCATGTCTGCCGTCAGTTCTTTATTCTTTCTCGCTATTTGTAACATCTTTAATGATTAGAAATGCTTTGTTATAGACTCTAGAGAGGAGTTTTATTCATAATTCAGGCTTTCAATTCAG
>CAKAKR010002762.1:3513-30427 GCA_916700685.1 Adelosebastes latens | reverse complement strand
CTCTTGTTCCTCTTTTACAAAATGACCAGTTTTTAAGATCATGAGAAAAAGTCAACGCAGACCTGGTTCACACAGTTCAGACTAAAAATCCTTCTCAGAATAACCATCGAAAGTGGAAGATTCACGGGAACAACAAACTGTGGCATCTCTATTTAAGAGAAATGAAAGTACATGCTTAGAAGTCAGCTCCAGCATTGATTCAGAGAATTGTTTTCAAGACAAGTGAAACATGCTGCACAGACAGTGCAGACGGAGTCTTCTACAACACCAGCAATGCAATGTCATCTAGAAACAACGTTCATGTTATACGAATTTGCTTCCCTAATTTACATTATATCGGGAAATGTAACTGCTGTTTGGATTATCTGTCTCATGCTTCAAGTCACCGCAGAGCTTTTCTATATTAAATCAGAGGTGGAATGTAACCAGTGGGTGACTCTGGGTCTGAGAAGTGAAGCCAATGCTGAAGTGACTTCAACCTGCATTCTTTCTAACAGCCAGCAGGGGGCGACTTCTCTGGTTGCTAAAAGAAGTCTGATTGTATAGAAGTCTATGAGAAAATGAGTCTACTTCTCACCTGATTTATTACCTTAGTAAACATTGTAAACATGAGTTTATGGTCTCAAGCTCTAGTTTCAAGTCTTCTTCAATACAGCATGATGTTCATTTAGTAAATTATGGTATTTAGAGTCAAATAGACAATGCTTTAGGGCGGGGTTACCTTGTGATTGACAGGTCGCTACCACAGCGTTGTCCGGTCTGGGAGTTGTCCGTGTTTTCATGTTACAACTTTAACCCTTTCACAGTGTGTTTTCACTTCATGAAAGATAATTATAACATTTTGGTCACCTAAAAATATCTAATTCAGTGTTCGGTTGTGCTTGGCTCCACCCTCTAATGTCACTTCTGGTTGCAAAAAAACAAAATGGCGACAGCCAAAATGCCGAACTCGAGGCTTCAGAACCGTAGTGCACAAACCAACGGTGACGTCCCGGTGACTACGTCCACTTATATTATACAGTCTATGACTGTAACTAAGTGCATTTACCCTGTTACTTAAATTTTGAGGTACTTGTACTTTACCAGCCTTTTCTTTCATGTCACTTTCTACTTCACTTCATCACAGATGGAAATATTGTACCTTTTACTCCATTATATTTATCTGACAGCATTTCTCACTATATTTACAAAGCAAACAATCAATTCATTTTAGAAAATAACCAAATAAACCTATGGCAAAAAGAACTCTGAAATAAAAAAAACATGTGAATCACTTGACTCAAATCATGTGAATCTAGTTAATCAACTCAACTTCTGTCATCTTCACTCTCATCATTCTTTATCATATAGGGGCCTACAACAGGAAGTTCCATTACATCATATTTATATTTAGGATTTGGGACGTCTGAATCCTTGTATGAGTCCGACCCTCTGGAGGTAACGTCATCTCTCATCGATCAGCTGAGGGACACGGATCAGGATCCGGTGTTTCCCGTTAATTATGCCCCCCACAGTTTCAGAATGAACTGATCATATTTCTACATTTCTCCACGGGTGGAGTTGGTCGGTTGGCGACCACCCAGTCTGTCCGGAAGATTCAACTCAGCGGGTGAATGACGGCAGCTCGCCAGGTATGGAAGGATCCCTGTTTGACCTCTCCTGGCGTATTTTCTTCGTGCGATCACGGTGCTCACCTGTCTCGCCGGGTCCAGTTTCGACAGAACCATTTTCACAATAACAGCGGGGGGGTGGGGGGTATGAGATGATAAGTTGAAAGGTGTTTTAATGATACCAATATATTGTATTTATTCCATCATGTAAATATATTTAACTTGCACTGTCAGTGATATAGGTCAGCAAGTTAAGTGTTGTTCTTGATCCCATTTAAGGGTCAAACATAGACCTTTGCATGGGCCCCACCCCCTGGCCTTGGGCCCCCCCTGGCCTTGGGCCCGGGGAGACAGCTGTACCCTTTGCCCCCGCCTGACTGTATCCTGATTGTATCCAATTTTTCTGGTATAACAGCTGAGGGCTGTGGGTCTGGATGGGAGATGGTGAGCGAGCTGTCTGTATCTGTGTATTTGCAGTGTTTGATGGTTATGTAATGCTGTTTTGTCTGTATGTGTTTTTTGTATTTGTGTCTATAGGAACCCCTCGAAAATGACATCTCAAGGGGCTATCCTTTCAATAAATTCTAACTTCTAAATATGCCCGTACCATAATTTGCACAATCCTGAATGACACCGGACCATTCTGCAGTGCATGTTTATTTACGAGAAGTCATCATTGACCAATGAATTTGATTAAGCTCAGAGCGAAGAGGTGTGGTAGGGTGATGTTTTATCACCTTGCATTGTTATCATCTCTTGCTCCTCAGTCCTTGACTTCACACTGTTTTTGTCACCAGAAAAACACAATCTTACTTTTCAATGTGTTTATAACATATTGTGTATTCATCCAGAATTTCAGGTTACACCACATCATACTTACCAGTTGATCTTGCATAATTATATACACAACTCATAACGATCGTTTAAAAGGTCACTTTCTGGACAGTTTCCGATAATTAGATGGATTTAAAAATAGTTCATCTTTGGATTTCTTGCTAAAATGGTATTGGTATTGTTATTTTACTATGTTAACCAACCCCTTTACACTGTCAACCCACCATCAGGTTCAGTATGGCTGTCAGTATCCCAGGAGTAATAGTGATGGTGTTTTTCTACCTGCTGATCCTTGGAGTCGGCATCTGGGCTTCTTTCAAGTCCAAGAAGGAAAGGAACAAATCTGCGGTTGACAGTATGGAGATGGCCCTGCTGGGAAACCGAAGCATCAGTAAAGTTGTGGGGATCTGCACCACGGCAGGTGAGTTCTCATTATACTGTATTTGCAGTAAGAAATTATGTCTCTGAGAATATCTTAGTAAAAGTCATGGCACTGTTGAACCCGTCACTTCAGATCTCCCTCTAAAGCCACTCCCCCAAAATTATCATTATGATATTTGGCAAAAATTATCTGGGCTTACTTAAAGTAATTCAAAATTTGGTATTGTTTTAATAAAAAATTGCAGTCCAAAGGATATGCTTTTCCTCTACGAATCTCAACAAAGCTTGCAAAACCTGATCTCATGGGAAGGCGTATAAAGAGCATTTCACGCTGCTGTGTTAAGGTTGTGAAATGGCTTTTCACGTGTCATATAACGCCACGTTGTTACAGTGAAACGGTCCCGGTTATGTTTAGGCAACAAAACTTTGGTAACGGCCGCTTCGGTAAAGCCACTTAGTTATATTTAGGAAAAACATCATGGTTGGGCTTAAAATACATACGTGAACAATGTAACATAAGTACGGCAAACACGTCACACACTTCACTGACGTAAATTCAAAATAACTCTGGGACACGAAAACCGGTCTCCCAGGTTAAAAGTCCTATGTTTGTTGGACCCATCCACCTCCACTCCTCCCCACAATAAGCAATGTGTGTGTGTGTGTGTGTGTGTGTGTGTGTGTGTGTGTGTGTGTTTGTATGTTGGTTCATGTTTCAGCTACGTGGATTGGAGGAGGCTTCATTGTTGGAATGGCAGAAATGGTGTACCACCCCTCTATGGGCCTAATCTGGGCTTCCAGCTACATTATAGGAGATGTAATGTCTTTGATTATTGGTAAGTCTGATTAAGTGTTGAATATCTGAGTAGATGTGTAAATATACTGTAATACACGTTTGATTTGTTTCGCTGGGCAAAACAAATATAACTAAAACATTGTTATGTTGCCTCTTGACGCTCTGCATAAACCACTTCATGAGACAGTGGCCAAGAATCGGTCTATTGCCAAAACCCTCATGGCAGGTAGAAATGGCTCCTGCATACACTTTAATAGTGGCATGAGACAGCTCTCTATCCATCAGACATTACAAAAAGGAGAGAATAGACCCGACCGCACAGGACAGGGGATCTAGCCTCCTTTCCTTGCAGCAGCGTTGGAACCCTAACCACTATGCCTTGTAACACGCAGTGGTGGATCCCGCTCTTGCCGCTTGGACTGTCCAGCCCTCCTCAACTAGTCCCTCTCAGGAACCAAGCCTGGAGAGGATGGCCAAGATTGGGCATCGTGCCTATTACCCCCACCTCCTGAGAGAGAACCCCCAGAACTGGAACTAGATAGTCAAGGGCTGGGCCACCAACATCTGAGTCAGTTCTGTGTACCATGGGTCCGAGCGACGACCTGGTGCTATCAGAAAGACCGCCAACTGCTCCCGCCTCACTCTGTCCAGTATTGGACGGTTGAGATGGAGCCACGGAAAAGCTTGAAGCAGCTTTCTTGGCCATGGCACACGTGTAAATGTGTCCAACCCCAGGTGTGGGTCCTCCTGCCGTGCCAGGGAGAACCATAGTGAGCAGTGGGTGTTTCGTCGGCTGGCAAACAGATCCACTTATGCTCTCCCTAACAAGAACCAAATCTGATTCACCACCTCCGGGTGAAGCCTCCATTCGTCTGGAAGACGAATGAGGTCGGCCCCCTTGTTCTCCAGTCCCGGAATGTGGAGAGCCTTCAGAGACAACAGGTACTCTTAGGCCCACAACCACAGGTTCTCTGCTGACCCCAACAGATCGGCGGACCGAACTCCGCCCTGTCTGTTGATTTAAGCCACTGTGGTCCAGTTGTCAGTCCTCACCAACACATTCTTCCCCCGTATCAGGGGCCTGAATTTTTGGAGGACCAGGAACACTGTCTGATGTTGATGAGGCCTGAATTTTTGGAGGAACAGGAACACTGTCTGACCAAGAACACTGTCGGCCACACTCCACCAACCGCTCTTCTTGGCAGGTCCCTCCCCACTCCGTCAGGGACGCATCCCTGAACACTCGTCCTAGCGATTTTTCTTCAACAGGTGTTGTAGCGTAGATCGTCCTCTACCGAAGGGAGAATGGTAACTTGGCAAATGCTTGGAAATGCTTCTTGGCATCAAAGCAAAGGCTGGAAAACTACCTCTGCAGGCGCCGCATGTGCAACAGCCCCAGTGGCACCACCTGGTGAGCAGCTGCCATGAACCCCAGCACCTGGATGACGGTCAACACCATCATCATCACCCCTGCCAAAGTTTGCCAACTGCCTGCAGCAGGGCCATCTGTCTGTATTCTGACAGATCCGTTCGCCATGGCCATGGGATGGATGATGCCGGGGCGTCTCAACCAAGGCATCTCGTGAAGTGGAAGCGACCAGGGGCACGGGTGCCCTGTCCTGCCTTTGTTCTCACCTTCTCACCGTCGTATTGTTTTGCTTCGCCTCAGTCCTCTTAAATGGCAACTGAGCTGTGATTTCTCCTAATCTATGCGTTTGAAGCGCTAAATAACAGATGAAATTGACCAAAAGAGCCCCTTTGCACCATTGGGGGCTCCCAGGAGATCATCTAGGTCCTTCCTGCTCTCGGGAAGAGCAGTGAGTCCCAGCCACACATGACGGGACCCGACTGTGGCTAGAGACACACGGCTCACACAGCCCGCTGCTGTGGCAATGCCCTGAATCAAGTTATTCATTTGGCGTGCTCCCGCCCAAAATGTCACCCTGGAGCGGCACAACGGGAGCGTCAGGCTGGGAAAATGCCAGCGAAATGCCTAAATTAACCCTAAATGCCCTAACCCTAACCCTTCAGCTGATTGTGGAAGCAGCTGGTCCGCCGGGGCAAGACGCCTCCGTGCAACCCTGCACCCTGGAAGAAATGGATGCCAGAGCTGTGTGTCGCCTCATATACTGTGGTAACGCAAGTATTTGGTCGGCACTTCCTGATTGGCCGTATACGTTGATGCAAATGTCAGTGAACAAATGCGTGCGTGTGATTGGAGGAGAATATTACCCATAGAGTCCAGTAGAGGGCGGAGCCTGTGTGAGTTAGAACATCCTCTGATTCTTTCCCCTTTTTTTATGACGACAGTCTACTGATTTTGTTAATGACATTCGCTGAATATATTGCAGAGCTTGATAACAGAACAAGTTAAATTAGTAAGCAAGTAATGTTCAAAAACAAAAACAAATGCGATAGAAATAGTAGCATTCCTGACTTACTGAAAAATTGTCTTTGTCTCATTATTTAGGTGGTCTTTTCTTTGCTGGGCCAATGAGAGAAAGAAAATATGTGACCATGATGGATCCTTTCCAGATCAAGTATGGAAAAGTACCAATGGCTGTTTTTTCTCTGGCCACACTGGTGACTGACATTTTGTGGGTAACAACAACACTGATTGGCTTAGGTATGTATGCCATTACAAAAAGATGTCTCTGTTTTCATTGGCATGGAACATTATGCAGATATATACAAAATGAAAGGTATGTTCTAATAAATGACAGACAAATGTACAACACATGGCGAGGATACTTACCATGGTTGCCATCTGTGAATCCACAGGTGGAATCATGAGTGTGATTCTGGATTTACCATTCGTCCTATGCATCTGGATCTCTGCTGCTGTGGCAATTACCTACACACTAATGGGAGGTCTCTACTCTGTGGCCTACACAGATGTCGTACAGCTTGCCCTCATGTTTATCAGCTTGGTAAGTTGGCTCAGGCCCTGGCAACAGGTTTTGCTGGTGTTTTAGAGCGGTTTTATGGTGTCACTACTCTCATAAGGCGAGCATGCGATAGTCACACACTGAGGGGATGTTGAGCTGCCAAACAGGTATCATCATGCGACAGGGTTGTTGCTTTTTTGGCCACAAAAGCTGAAATACCAAATGTCTGTCTCCTAGAAATTATGTTTATATACTTCTAATTTGTTTTCCTAATTAGGTTTTAAGGGAGACGTAATTACTGCCTTGATTATGTTTGTTGGCCATATTTTGTAGGTTTACGCAACAAAAGAAAGATCTGGGTTTTGGTTAAATATTAAAAAACTTAAACACATCCAGTATTGTGCTGCAAAAATCAGTGTCAACCTTTTCCAATTAAGTTAAAGAACGGGATGTGTACCTGTGGAAAATGCTAGACTGAAAACAATCCTATTTTTTTATTGCTGACAAATGATTTTGTCATGCCAATAAAGGCATCAGATCACTCTTATGTACTGTTCTGGAGGGCAAGTGATCTATGTTGGTGCCTCAATATTATGTTGCTTGTCTCTTCAGCGGTTCTGTGTCCCCTTTGTCCTGATGAGCCCCTTCTCCTTGGACATCACTCAGACAGCCCTGAACAACACTTTACAGGCTCCCTGGATGGGTACACTAGAAGCAGACAAAGCCTGGAGATGGGTTGACACTATGTTTCTTTTGGTAAGTGGAAGATCAAATCATTGTTTATGAAATATGTAGTGCACAGCCAAACCCTTAACCCTGAGCCTTATCCAATTTCTTATTCAGAGGGGCGGTACTTCAGGTCTCACTTTGGAAAATGGTTTGGATTTTTATGGTGGGACGTTAAATTGACAATGCTTTTCTTTGAAGACTCTGGGTTGCCTGGGCTATCAGGAGTTCCATCAGAGGACTTTGTCTGCCTGTTCCTCAGCCACAGCGAAGATCAACTGTTTTGTTGCTGCTGCAATTGTTCTTATTTTTGCAATTCCTCCTGTCCTGATTGGAGCAGTGGCTGCATCAACAGGTGATTCATTCATAATACAATCTTTTTTTTTTCTAACTGTTAATGCATGAAACTTCCCTTTAACCACTTTATCCGTCTCAAAATGTGTACTGTGTGTCTATCTGTCCATGCCTTAGACTGGAACCTTACTTCTTATGGTTCTCCATCTCCATTTGAACGTGAGCAGTCAACTATTGTAATGCCCATTACCTTGCTCCACCTCACTCCAACCTATGTCTCCATCATCGGTATTGGATGTGTCGCTGCCGCCGTGATGTCATCGTCTGATTCTGCCTTGTTGGCTGCAGCTTCCGTCTTCACCTGCAACATCTACAAGAGCATCCTGAGGACCCAGGTCACAACCTTAAAGCTGTTTTCATAATCTGCTTCCTGAGAAATAGCTATGAGCTGCCTAAACTTCCCCCACGATCACTGAGAAGCCCACTTTCCAGGTCCACACAGCTTTTAATTACTATTAGCTTCCCCACGCTTGCATATCAAACCAATGCAGATTTGTGTATAGGGCCTAGGTGAGACAGATGGTAGAATACAGTTGCAGGGATAATTAGCTCATCGTGCCTTCTTTCTATTTCTTCTTTCCCAGGCATCAGAGAGAGAGATCCAGTGGGTGATTCGTGGCTGTGTGGTGGTAGCAGGCTTGGTCAGCACATCACTCACCGCTGTCCAAGAAAGCATCGCAGTGTTATGGTTTCTTAGCACACTGATAACCTACATTGTTATTTTTCCTCAACTGGTCTGTGTTCTCTTCTTCAACATCTCCAATGGTTATGGGGCTGTTATGGGCTTGCTGGTGGGGTTGCTGTTAAGACTGTTGTGCGGAGAGCCGTTGATTGGGCTACCGCCCATCCTCCATTTGCCAGGATGCACCCTTGAAGATGGTGTCTATGTCCAACGCGCTCCAGTGAATACCATCTCCATGTTGGTCGTCTTCGCTGTCGCCCTCTTGTTCTCCTACCTGTTTTCCCTGCTGATCCATAAAAACCTGCTTCCTGAGAAGTGGGATGCGTTGAACATGAAAGCCCAACAGTTGCCAAAACGACAAACACCAACGTACAGCGACAAAAGCAAAAATGAAGATATGTGTGACAATGAAATTTAAGAGCCTATGATAAGCACAGGGTGTTAAAGTATCAAATATCTGCCCTTAAATTACTGGGCAGAGAGGTGCGGATACTATTTGTGTGTGTGTGTGTCTTGTAATGATCAGGTGATATTGCACTTTCCTACCACAAGGTGTCAGTAGTGGTTTGTTGTTAGACCTGAGACTGTCTGTTGAAGTACGGAAACAAGGATGGACAAGATTAGGTAATGCAACAGGAATGTTCAGTGGTCACGTTGGTGAATAAAAGAATCTGATGTGAACCGGACAAAAGACTCCGTTCATTGCTGAAATACAACAAACAAAACATGTCTGTTGCTGCAAGAATGCTCATCACGTGGCCGGCAAGAAAACGTGAATGTCCCTCTCTAGAGCCAGTTGTTGTAAGAGTAGTGTAAGTCAGTTGGAGCAGAGCCAGTGTGTAGAGTGTGTGTGTGTACGTGGGAAGTGAGAGGTGAAGCGAGAGAGAGAGAGCAGCGGCGGGAGCGGGTAGCGTTATCGATACTGTATTCTTGGGCCAGAGTACTGTACTGTACTCTGGCCCAAGCCGTTCTGGGCTACTGTAGAAGCTTGGCGGAGCGACATGGCGGACTCCATGGAGAGGACCCGCTCCCTATGTAGATATGAAGGACTCATTCTAAGCTAACGGAAACACAACGATTCTTAGTTTCACTAAAGAAAACATACTTATTAATATTATATTCCATTTCTACCAATAAATCCCCCTAATTGTTACACACTGTTCCTTTAAGTTACATTTTCAAATGCAGGACTTTTACTTGTATTACTATTTTTACAGTGTGGTATTAGTAATTTCACTGATGTAAAGGATCTGAATACTTCCTCCACCACTACATTAAAGCTGAAGTAGGCGAGATTGGAGCAAATATGATTAAAAAAAAACGGAAAACAAGCAGTCAGAGCTGATCTGAGGTCTGCTGTCCATTTGCCGTCTATGAGAGCCGGCTGTCAATTACTCGCAAACTCCGACCAAACGGTCAAACTAGGCAGCGCTGATCAATATAAATCAATATTATGTTACGTTAATGCCTATTTCTCTTCTCAGATTGTTTCAGAATCATCTTGTAGTGTACTGTTTAGCTGTAAAATGAGAAAGTTTGTGACGCCGCCGCCATTGTGAAATCTGGTGAAGGAACGCCAAGTTTCGGTCACATGACCGGAGCACTGCCATTAGGAACGCTCTCTCTCAATGAAATGACCTGTGATTGGTCAAAGTCTCCCGTCACGGGCTAGATGTTCTAAAGCCTGAAAACAGCTATGAGGAGGAGCAGAAGTCTAGTTTTCTCTCAGAACACTTGAATTACAATATGCTGAAAGGTTATTATGGAATTTTTGCCCAATGATGCCAAAAATATATGGAGTGAACTCTGTTTCACTCACAGCTCAATGAAGCTCCCTCTTTAAGGTGGAGGGGATAAATAACAGCAGCAAGCTTCGGGACCAACTTACCTCTCTCCGGCAAGGAAACTTTAAATAAATATCAGAATCAGAAATACTTTATTGGGGAAATTGAGTGACATTTTGCTCCCATTTTAGAACAGAAATATGTATATGAACATAGCCTAGAGATATTATAAGAAAATGTCAATAAGAAATATGTATAACAACTGCAAATAATGCTGAAAAATAGGATCCATCATTAAGTGTGTACTAATATAAATAAGAATATTTGTTTAAATGTATAAATACGTGCAGTGTTAATGCCGGAGTAAACCAGATTATTGCACAGATGAATTATTTCACCAAATTATTGTAGGGTACTGTTAAGTCAGTATTGCGCAGTTGAAGATATAATAAATTATGGGATTGAGACATGTGTACATGTTATTTGTAGGCCTATAAATATACAACACTTAATCAAATGAACATGTCTACCGTTTTCTAGACTAGACATTTGATCCTAAATACAATCTATTTACTTTAAGTTGATAACGTTTGTATGACGATAAAGTAGAATACATTAAATATCTATCTTAGTTTGAGCAGTTTACAGTAAATGTTTGTAACAGTAGTCGCACGGAACCTAGATTGGAACGTGAACGGCGTTGCACGCCGTCAGTAAGGGCAGCTGGTGAAGTCCAAGCCCCCAGGAAGAGCGCCGGTCGTTGATCCCAACTTTCGTAGCAGCCAAACGACAGTACTACAACTTCCTTGTCCGTCACCTGATGCCCTTGGACCCAAAAATATTTTTTCCCATAGACTTACATTGGGAAAGAGACGTCTGTAACTCAGCGGATCATTTTTTTTTTTTAGGTGAATCAACTTCCCAGTATGAACACTCTATTAGTCCTTATTTAAATCATTAGGTCCTAAAAGTTGTAAAACGCACTAATAGCCGAATCTAGAGTTATTTCCCTTCCTCCGTTCATGTGAATGAGACCCAGACCAAGGCTGGAGCGTAAGCCGTGACTCATGTGGCCGAGCGGACGCTACTGCGCATGTCCGATGGCCCAATGGATGCGGAAAGATCGATGGAAGATCTGGGTACTTTTGGCATCATGCGCCACTGAGCAACTTTCATAGGAATGAATGGGGCCCCGCCTCCAACGCTGTATCCAAGGTTAAGTCGGCATTGATGCAGGCTCGCTGTTGAAGCGTTTTATAACCCAATTCCACTCCCCGTGAATTTGTTTGGAATGGCACTTAAAATGGTGGACCCTCCACGCAAACGCGCAAACGGAGTGAAAGTGGGTATGGAGAGTGTGTACGGGGTGGTTTGGAATTGGGCATATATATCTCTGAAATGTTCTCTCCGTATCCACCTTCTAGGACTATCCGTGTTAGTATTCATGTCTGCGGTCAGTTCTTCATTCTTTCTTGCTATTTGTTACATCATTAATGATTAGAAATGCTTTGTTATAGACTCTAGAGAGGAGTTTTATTCATAACACAGGCTTTCAATTCAGAGGTGGACATCTTGTCTCATGGTTTACATGGAAATGCCCACTAGGTGTCGCGAGAGAGAGAGAGAGAGAGAGAACGTATGATGGTTGACATTTGACATTTGACAAGCTGAAAAATGTCAACTTGAAAATGTTCAGCTTCTCTGCGGTTTTTCTGCCGGTAAGAATAAAATGACACAAATGAAGTGGAGATATCAGCTCTGCATACAACCAACGGACAGTTAATTACAGAAATCTGCTTTTTTTTTGCTTTACCTTGTATTTTTAACACCGTGTAAGAAAGTCTATTTAAAAAAAAAAAAGATACTAATTTTAAAAGTTAAGATACATAAAGTATAAATGTACAGTGGCTGCTCCTTTTCTTCTTTATCGCAGCAGTAAAACAAGACTCATCTCCGTGGTGAAGGACGACCACCAGCTCTTCGCTTTGCTTCAGCTCGAGCTGCAGGAAGAGAACAGAGAGCCTTTCAGAGGAGCCATCGTCTATATTAATAATCAATAAATCTCCAAGAATCTAAATCCATATAAGCATCCAGGGCCTAAGGGCAGGCTTGTTAGACACAATTAACATTTAGACCATAGTGTGTAGGGTGATAAAGTTTACAGAAAATGTAGTTGAACAGCTAATGAAAGAATACAATTTTGTGATTTGACTAAATAATTTAGTCAGAAAATTGTACAGAGTTTGGTTGGTGGCAAGTCAGAAATGTAGGCAGGGGAAGTTCCTATGACCATAAAAATCTACACAACATGCCTAGTAAGAGATTACTGGGACGTGCTGAACATAATTAAACTTATCTGTAAATCTTATATATTCAGTCTCTCTTTCAAACTCGGTGTCGTCTAATTTGGAAGGATGTTCGAGCGCTGCTTGGATAGAGATGGACGGAGTCATTTGTCCCAGAAATCAACGCCGATTGTAAACTCTTCCCACTAAAGACAAAAGCCAGATGTTACTGGGTGTTAGTGGGTTTTTTGTCCAGTGGGAAAAGGGCTTAAGAGACACAAAGCAACTACAAAGAGACACAAACTGACCACAAAGAGACTCAAAATGACCACAAAGAGACTCAAAATGACCACAAAGAGACTCAAAATTACCACAAGGAGACACAAACTTACCACAAGGAGACACAAAATGACCACAAAACCACAGAGATGAGTAACAACTACAAAGAGACACATAATGACCACAAAGAGACACAAAATGACCACAAAGAGACAAAAAAATGACCACATAATGACTACAAAGAGACACAAAACAACAACAAAAAGAAGCAGAAGCATGATAAAGTTTTTGTGTCTTGCTCCTACAGTATGTAGGAGAGGTGGTGGGGCCTTTTGCATGTCTGTGCCCCTGGGGGCCCACTGTCTCATAATCCTCCCATAACTTTAGTTCATACTTATTGAATACAAAAGATAAATGTTTGTATCATACAAGAAAACTGACAATACATTTATATTTATGTCAAATAAAAATGGAGCTGTTACCTTTATACCAGCTTCTGTGTACATCCACGCACACTACGAGCATGGCGGTGTAGAGGACGATCAGCAGGACGCTACACACCAGCCTGGGCACCGACATGAGAGGAGGCGGCTCAGCTCTCTCAGCTGACGAAGACAGAACGCATTTGATTGGTTAAATCATAGACCTTATATAGGGTTAAATAGACATTACAGTCTTGCTGTAGTTCAAACATTATTGAAGTTGTTGTCATGTGACTCGAGTCCACACCTCTGGCTAATAGCGAGATGTACTACTGAAGAGAGATGGAGCTTTGTATGACCACGTGGTCTAATGGACGAAGGCCATCAGAAGATTGAGGGTTCGAGTCTCTTTGTGGTTGAGAGATTTCCTGATTTTTGAGGAAATATTTGCTGCCAAGTTGAGTACAATGGCAAACTATACTCAATAGTTTAACTTTGACTTTCTGCTTTATAGAAATGTTATTACTACTACTATAACTACTGAAAAAGTCATAGTTTAGTATGTCGGGAAAAAAGTCATAGTGTAGTATGTCGAAGAAAATTCAGTATAGTATGTCAAAAAAATGCAAAAAAGTCAAATCAGTATAGTATGTCAAAAAAATGCAAAAAAGTCATAGTATAGTATGTCCAAAAAAATGTAAAAAGAAAAAGTCATGGTATAGTATGTCAAATTTTTTTTAAAAAGTCATAGAATAGTATGTCCAAAAAAAATGCCCAAAGGTTATAGTGTAGTATGTCCAAAAAAAATGCGCAAAAGTCATAGTACAGTATGTCCAAAAACATGTAAAAAAAATCATAGCATAGTACGTCCAAAAGAAATGTGCAAAAGTCATAGTATAGTATGTCCAAAGAAAATACAAAAAAGTCATGGTATAGTATGTCCAAAAAAATGCGCAAAAGTCATAGTATAGTATTAAAAAATGCAAAAAGTTATAGTATAGTATGTCCAAAGAAAATGCAAAAAAATCATAGTATAGTATGTAAAAGAAATGTAAAAAAAGTCATAGTATAGTATTAAAAAATGCAAAAAGTCATAGTATAGTATGTCCCAAAAAAATGCGCAAAAGTCATAGTATAGTATGTCCAAGAAAAATGTAAAAAAGTCATAGTATAGTTTTAAAAAATTGCAAAAAGTCATAGTAAAGTATGTCGAAAAAATGCAAAAAAGTCATAGCATAGTATGTTCAAAAAAATGGAAAAAAAAGTCATAGTATAGTATGTCCAAAAAAAATGTACAAAAGTCATAGTATAGCATGTCCAAAAAATAAATGTAAAAAAGTCATAGTATAGTATGTTGAAAAAAGAAGTCATAGTATATTATGTCGAAAAAAATATCCAAAAAAGTCATAGTACATGTTAGTACAATGTACATAATACAATGTTAAAGCTAGCCTCCACATACACATTGTATGCAGAGAGTGCAGAACATCATCGTCACCTCTGACAGCCAGCCAGCTCTGTGGCGACTCTCCTTTTGTGGGGTGTTCACACTTGTAGAAACCTTCGTCGGACTTTGACACCGTCAAGAGGTTCATGCTTCCTGCAGGTTGAGTCCCGATGAAAACACCATCTTTATAGAACTTTGCAGAGAAAGTTTCGTCTTCTTTGCAGGAACAGAGAAGTGTTACTTTGTCGCCCTCTAAGACAGGAAGTGCAGGGCTCTCCAGGATCACAACACCACCTAAAAACAAACCATGCCGTCATTGTTCTTACGTACTCGTATTTTAATCTCCACCTTTATGTTTTCTGTCAAACCTGCACGGCATAAAGTCAGCATTAAAAAATCCATTCATAAAAGCTCCATGCACATTTGGTTTTACCAATCACGGTGATGTTGACGGTGTTGCTACACCCTCCCCGCTCGGACTCGCACCAGTAAACTCCAGTGTCTGATGGATAGGTGTCCACGATGGTGCAGGAGGTCTCGTTTGACACTCCCCAGCCGGAGCTGCACAGCTCACGAGTGTGAGAGGAGGTGTTTCTCTTGAATATCCAGCCACCCGTGTTTCCCGCCGCTGCACAGGTCAGAGTGATGGAGTCATACCAAAAGAACTGAGATCTGTCGGGGCGGATGTTCAGTGTGGCTGAAATAATAGAAGAAATGTAAAGACTTGGAGTCGGCTAAAAATGTGCCTTTTCTGTTGGTGAGTTTCACAAGTATGCAGCATATACTTTATTTAATCAAACTGTGATTTGAGCAGCATTCAGTGCTCGAAGTGGCCACTTCTACATTTTACTCCTTGGTGTACCGTGACTTTTTCTTGCGTACCGACACTTCTCATAAGCTGCCTGTACTCTTCTCTGACCTTTCAATATCAAGTTTTCTGGTAGATTCATAATGGTAATTCATAACAGAGCAGCGCCAGCGTTTTATGAACATAAAAACAATGTAGAGAACATCTGAACGCGCCAACGCACGGCACGCGGGAGGATGGGAAGGGGGTTCGAACGAGGGTGCTGTAATTTATCAATACAACATTCACGTCCTTTTTGTAAAATAATTAGAGAACTGTTGGTCATAACTCTGGAACAAATATAATTTATTAAACATTATTTAAAAGTAGGGCTGTCAATCAATTAAAATAGTTAATCGCAATTAATCACACATATTTTATCCGTTCAAAATGTACATTAAAGGAAGATTTGTCAAGTATTTAATACTCTTATCAACATGGGAGTGGGCAAATATGCTGCAAATGTATGTATATATTTATTATTGAAAATCAATTACCAACACAAAACAATGACAAATATTGTCCAGAAACCCTCACAGGTACTGCATTTAGCATAAAACAATATGCTCAAATCATAACATGGCAAACTGCAGCCCAACAGACAACAACAGCTGTCAGTGTGTCAGTATGCTGACCTGACTATGACTTGCTCCCAAACTGCATGTGATTATCATAAAGTGGGCATGTCTGTAAAGGGGAGACTCGTGGGTACCCATAGAACCCATTTACATTCACATATCTGGAGGTCAGAGGTCAAGGGACCCCTTTGAAAATGGACATGATAGTTTTTCCTCACCAAAATTTAGCGTAAGTTTGGAGCGTTATTTAACCTCCTTCACGACAAGCTAGTATGACATGGTTGGTACCGATGGATTCATCAGGTTTTAGGTTCTAGCTTTAAAAATGAGTTCGCTACAAACAAAAACCTCAAGTTGCATTCATGCATTAAAAAAATTAGTGGCGTTCAAACAAATTTGTGTTAACGCATTATTATTGCATTAACTTTGAGAGCCCTGATATACAAGGGTTTCTGCAACTACGGTCACTTTTTACTCTCCCAAATTAAAAAAAATCAACCTTTATGAATTTCAATTTTAACCATCAGAATATGGAATACATATAAACAGGTACACAAAATTACATATAATCGTTTTTTATGGTTTTCATTACTTATACTAAATGTCTTCATTACAATAACGTTCATTTTATACATTTTGCTGTTTTAATTTCTATAATAAAAATAAAATTGAGCCGCTACAACCTCAAAATAACGCAAGTTGTGTTAATGCGTTAATGAAATTAGTGGTGTTAAAACTAATTTGCGTTAATGAGTTATTATTGTTTTAACTTTGACAGCCCTATTTAATTTTGATTTATAGAATATGATTTTACAGGGCAAACATTTTCAGGAGAATTACATGTTCAGACAAAGGCTGTGATAATAAAATAATTTAACTAGTAATAATTATAATAATAATGGTCCAAAATGATGTATAGTATTAAGTCAAAAATCTTCAAATATTCTTGAGGGAGGACCCCCAAACCTAATATCTCCTAGTGTTTTTTATCCAGTGTATAAATTCAGAATGTGTCTCTGGAGCATCCTGACTGGGACCTGAATGATCCCCTACTATACTACCGGCTACACATAACACAAGAAAGCACTTTAACTATTAACACCAAACACACCACTTTAACCCTAGAATGCTCCGATGTGAATATTATTGGAGTATTATAGGCCTACTATTAAAGATGCATATCCCAGGTATAATAATATAGCAATAAAACCACAGCTGATTATGACTGACACAGTATGACATGCTTCAAGAAATAATGAATGAATAGGAATAAGTCGTAAGTAACTGCAGATACCGGCCGATAAACACGCCAACATGTGAATAAGGGATACCTGACCTACTTCTACTACACTACATTTCAGAGGCAAATATAGTATTTTTTTTATTTCACTACATTTATTTGATAACTTTTGTTGCTAGAGATTCAGATTAATAATACAAAATATAATCAAAAAATAAATTAGGATGGAATATTATAGATTAAGTTAATGATCTCCAGGGGAAATTGGCACGCTATAGTCCAGCAGATAAAGTATTTAAGTAGTTAAAAGTAGCTCCACCTTTACCAGCTGCAACACTGAGGTGATGAACACATTAATGCGTCAATAATTATAATCCAATAATATAATAAATAATATCCTGAAATCCAGCATGATGAGTGCTTTGACTTGATACTTCAAGTATATTTTGACACTACTACTACTTCAAATCACAAGTGCATAAAATGATGCTTGAAAGACAAGATTGGTTAAAAAGGCTGCAAGCAGAAATAGAGCAGAAGGCAATATTGTATAAAATGTTTTCTCACAGAGCATCAGGCAGAGTGACGTGATCTCCATCCTGTCTCGATGTCGTCTCTTCTTCATAGTCTTCTTCTTCTCTTGCCTATAGAAGGTCAGCCCACATCCTGACTTTACAGGAAACCAACGAAAAACAACAGAAGTGATGACAAGTGAAACTGTGTTGTGAACAAAATCCCTTTCATTTCTTAACCACTTAAAACCCACCTACCTGCCAGTGGTCCAGGGTTAAATGATGAACAACAATGTTTTGAATGATTGTAAAGTGTTTTTACAGACATCGAAATGCAGTATGTGCAGTTGTAATCCTGTAGAAAAGACCCAAAGGTCATTAAAAGGACACTGACTCTTAACTTAAAGCTTGACGCAGACCTGAGGTTTAAGGTCCGTATCATTTTTACAACTCAAATAATTTTATTAATTTCTGGAATTTAAAACATCTCCCCTTTACAGACATGCCCACTTTATGATAATCACATGCAGTTTGGGGCAAGTCATAGTCAAGTCAGCACACTGACACACTGACAGCTGTTTCTGCCTGTTGGGCTGCAGTTTCCCATATTGTTTTATGCTAAATGCAGTACCTGTGAGGGTTTCTGGAAAATATCTGTTATTCTTTTGTGTTGTTAATTGATTTCCAATAATAAATATATACATACATTTGCATAAAGCAGCATATTTGCCCACTCCCATGTTGATAAAAGTATTAAATACTTGACAAATCTCCTTTTAAGGTACATTTTGAACAGATAAAAAAAGCGCAATAAACTATGGACAATGCGATTAATTGCGATTAAATATTTTAATCGATTGACAGCCCTGGTATATTATATAAGGCAGAATCTGAGTGCAATTTTAATGTAAGATAAATATGTTATACTGCAACAGATTATAAAGACACAGAGTGTAAATGTGGAGGGTGTCTGCCTCCCGGAATTAACAGGACATGTGCTACAGTTTGCTGACGATCCTCTACTATATGCACCCTAATAAGTCTTCTAAAAGACTTTTCACCTCCACATATTTCAACAGTAAACGTGACACCAGGACCTTACAGCTCATTCTCACCTACACGAGTTCACACCTGTCATCAGCCTCATGCTAAGCAAACAGGAAATGAAGCAGTCTGAACAAAAGCAGTGCCAAAAAAACTCAAACTACCACAAACCACAAATTGTTATTCGAATATATCCCAAATCATCTCATTTAAAGCCGCATTAATCACAATTTGGGAAAGAAAAACACCAAAACCAGCTGACCGTTACACCACATCACTTACTTATTGCTATTACAGCTTGTTAGGAAACATTTCATGAACTCAGAGTCCTGTTTCTGTCCACCTGATGAATGTAAGTCCAATATACCCTCCCCATTTAAAAGTATTGATTTCTGAAACTTTAATTTTTTATCTGTTCAAAATGTACCTTAAAAGGAGATTTGTCAAGTATTTAATACTTTTATCAACATGGGAGTGGGCAAATATGTTGCTTTATGCAAATGTATGTATATATTTATTATTGGAAATAAATTAACAACACAAAAGTGACAGATATTGTCCAGAAACCCTCACAGGTACTGCATTTAGCATAAAAAATATGCTCCAATCACAACATGGCAAACTGCAGCCCAACAGGCAACAACAGCTGTCAGTGTGTCAGTTTGCTGACTTGACTATGACTTGCCCCAAACTGCATGTGATTATCATAAAGTGGGCATGTCTGTAAAGGGGAGACTCATGGGTACCCATAGAACCCATTTTCATTCACATATCTGGAGGTCAGAGGTCAAGGGACCCTTTTGAAAATGGCCATGACAGTTTTTCCTCGCCAAAATTAAGCGCAAGTTTGGAGCGTTATTTAACCTCCTTCATGACAAGCTAGTATGACATGGTTAGTACCAATATATTCATCAGGTTTTCTAGTTTCATATGATGCCAGTATCTTCACTCTAGCTTTAAAACTGAGCCGCTACAACCTCATGCCGTGCTGACCATAACAAAAATGTTTTTAAATTTGTGTCTATGTACACAAATCAATACATTAAATTTAGTGACTATTTCACGACCTGCTGTGCGACTGGGCTGATATAAATGAATGACTCCTGGCATTCAAAGACTTAAGAGCCTCGTCATACATACACACAGATGGATGCGAAATGGACATCTCAAAATAAATCTGCACATGATCATTTCCTAATCGAAACTCTTGCAAAAACCTTACATTTCCTGTTAATGTGTTTAGTGTGTTATATATACAGTATATCATTAATATAAAGAATCGTTAGTCCTGTTTTGACAGTAACAAATCAATCCTGTCATTTCATAAAAATGGTAGTTTAATCTAAAGTGGAGTACTTTAGATTAGACACTGGAACAATCGAATAAATTGATATGACTAAAGAGATGTTTTTGATTATAATGTGGTGTAAGAGAGATGGAAATAATTAAATTTACAATATACAACTAAAAACAGCTTAAAATTAAAGGAAATGGCAATCAGATGCATTAGCAGTTTTAATGTAAAATGTACTTTGTAGAAGATACTGTATACAAAATCTTTAAAAACATGCAAACATTTTATTCTCTTAACAACAGACACAATTTATCCTCCATCTATCCATCCATTATTTGTAACTGCTTATCCCATTCGGGTCACATTCACAGCTACGGGACATTTAGAGTCAACGATTTGGGGCGGCAGTAGCTCAGTCTGTAGGGACTTAGCTTGGGAACCGGAGGGCCGCCGGTTCAAGTCCGCGCATGGACCAACTACTTACTTAGTGTGAACTGGTAGCTGGAGTGGTGCCAGTTTGATTCTTGGGCACTGCCATGGTGCCCTTGAGCAAGGCATCAAACCCCCAACTGCTCGGGGCAGCCCACTCGCTCTGACATCTCTCCATTAATGCATGTGTATAGGTCCTGTTTGTGCATGTGTGTATTTCAGGCCTGTGTATAAATTAACAGAGTGAAACAATTTAATTTGGGGGGAAACCTGAGCACCCGGAGAAAACCCACGCTAACACGGGGAGAACATGCAAGTTCCACACAGAAGGACCCCAAGCCGGGTTTGAACCTGCGACCCTCTAGCTGTGAGGCGACAGTGCTAACCACCGTGCAGCCCACAGACACAATTTCATTTTGTTCAAATAAATTAATACTTTTTAAAATTACTGAGCAACCTAAGAGGATGAAAGGATACTCTGTAAACAACTCCACCCAGCAAATCTTGTAACATAATGTATATGTGAATCTACTCGGACATGCTCCTCGAAATGTGCACAGGAGTTTCTTAAAGGTTTTGCATGTAACAAAAGGTAACAAAGGTTTTTCACATAAATTGATCTACATAAAGTAACAGCTAAAAAAAGAATGTTAAGGTTTGAAGACCAGGGGCCATAATCACAAACAGAGCTCCTAACTATGCCTAAAAATGTCTAGCAAGGAGTCCTTGCTTAGGAGTGATTCAGGAAACTTCTCTGAGCACGGAAGGGACATCAACTTTGAACTTAGTGAGGAGGTGTGGTTGACCCCGTTGCAAGGTATGACACAGTCTTTTAAGTACGTACCAGCCTCTTAAATACCCCCCCACCAGCGAGTGATACTGACCGTGACACGATTAACATCAGCGGGCTCAAATATACTGTGTTGTGTCAAAGAGACCAAAGCCTTCTGCAGCCCAGGGAGGAAAAAGAAGAAGAGAAAGAGGAGGAAAAACTGCAAAAAGACAGAGGTAATGTGATGAATGAATAATTCATCTATAGCATAGTGGTTACCTTTGAAGCAGAGTGCTAATAGCACATCAGTTACTCCCACCTTAAACTCAAAAGGAAAGTTAAAAAGAAATACACTTTTTCTTCAAAGTGTGATATGCATAGCTTCAACTCAAAGACATAAAGCTATGCAGTTTCTGTGTGAGTGTATGAACACAATGACTGGTGGTGGAACTGGCTGCGACGCGAGAGGCGCCAACTAAAATCTTGCCGTGGGCACCAAATTGGTCTGATTTGGTTCACAGGATTGTGTTGTATTTTTCAAATCTGCAGAATGAGCAGCAACTCCTGAGATACGATGGCTCATGGGTACCGAGCATTTTGTAAACATCGGTAATGCCAACTCTTTTTGATCACATTTCTGCTCCCTTCTCATTTACAGCAACGGCTCCACATCATCTTCAGGGACATTTTCCAGAACAGCAAATCGGTTACTAGACGCGGCTGAGAAAGTGTATCTACGTTCGGGCGTGGCGCCTTTTGGACGAGACCGAGACTCGGACATGCTCCTCGAACGGCCAACAGGCGTTGCATCTGGATGGAGGGCTGAAGCAGCACTGGACAAGTCAGCACTGCTATTTGTCAAAAGAGCAGGAGTGCTCTTGGCACGGCTTCTTTGACTCTGGTGACCGAGCGCTGGATTTTGTATTGAGACGCCAGGTCTTGAATCTTTGTTTTGGGAGAATTTGACAGATTTTGGACGGTTACTGTTGGTTGAGGCCGCTGGTTTTGGATTGTTGTCGTGGGGAAAGTCTTCTGGGGGTAGGTTAATGGACTTTGAGACATCTGGTGAAGATTTGAAGGGATTGTTGTCAATCGTAGGCTGCTGGCCATGCTGGTCATGCTGGCACACAACGGGACTCTGCTTGGATCTAAGGTCATTCACTTCTTCAGTTAGTCGGCGGATGGTTTCTTCTTTGTGAAGAAGGTTCGACTTCAGTTCAGCAATTTCTTCCCGAAGCTCAGCTGTGGCCTCTTCAGTCTGGTTTCTCAGGTTGTGACCTTCAGCATTGCTCCGTGTTGAACTTTGCAGAGATGATTGCGGTAAAAGGGATTTATGTCTGCCCACTGTGTGAAGACAAAAAAAAAGAAGTTCTTTTAGCACTTCATTACTGACATTTCAGTTTTGTTACTGTTGTTTCAGGCTTTTACACGAGTGCCTTTTTTTTCCCCCGTGCAATTAATTCACACATATTTTTTTAGGGCTGTCAATCGATTAAAATATTTAATTGCGATTTTTTTAACCATCCAAAATGTACCTTAAAGGTCCCATATCGGGCTCATTTTCAGGTTCTTACTTGTATTTTGTGTTTCTACTAGAACATGTTTACCTACTTTAATGTTTAAAAAAAACTTTTATTTTCCTCATGCTGTCTGCTTGAATATACCTGTATTCACCCTCTGTCTGAAACGCTCCGTTTCAGTACATTTCAATGGAATTGCAACAGAATTGCATTGCTAGGCAACAGCTTGGGTCCATGTTTACGTCCTGTCAGCTGATGTCATTCACATTCACTGCAACAGGAAATAAACTGGGACCCATTTAGAATGTTTACATTTAAAACTTTGAAATGGACTAAATATTGTAGATTTGTGACATCACAAATGGACAGAAATCCTGACGGCTTGTTTCAAAAGCTCAGTTTCTGAATACGGGCTGTGTGTATTTCTCTGTGGATTAAGCGTTTCGATACTTTTACAGTATTTGTATAGAACTTAAACCTGCTTTATAATATAAAAGCCATGAAAATGTCACTTTTTACAATATGGGACCTTTAAAGAAAGATTTGTCAAGTATTTAGTACTCTTATCAACATGGGAGTGGACAATTATGCTGCTTTATGCAAATGTATGTATATATTTATTATTGTAAATAAATTAACAACACAAAACAATGACACATATTGTCCAGAAACCCTCACAGGTACTGCATTTAGCATAAAAAATATGATGAAATCATAACATGGTAAACTGCAGCCCAACAGGCAACAACAGCTGTTAGTGTGTCAGTGTGCTGACTTGACTATGACTTGCCCCCAAACTGCATGTGATTATCATAAAGTAGGCATGTCTGTAAAGGGGAGACTCGTGGGTACCCATAGAACCCATTTACATTCACATATCTGGAGGTCAGAGGTCAAGGTACCCCTTTGAAAATGGCCATGACAGTTTTTCCTCGCCAAAATTTAGAGTAAGTTTGGAGCGTTATTTAACCTCCTTCATGACAAGCTAGTATGACATGGTTGGTACCGATGGATTCATCAGGTTTTCTAGTTTCATATGATACCAGTATCTTCACTGTAGCAAGTTGCGTTAACGAAATTAGTGCCGTTAAAACGAATTTGAACTTCGACAGCCCTAATATTTTCTCAAACTGTTGTTTTTGTCATGACTACTTTCACACAGAACATGAGTATTACGCGGTGATAAGGCTATGTCATTTTTTTCCGGAATGAGGTCGATTTTTCGGAGCTTTCGCAGCGCAAATACAGGCATCAACCAGTCGCGTTGTGTGGAACGGGTTGAGTTGCGCCTATATTTATGAAACGACAACAACACGGAGGCTTCGTAGTCAGAACCAAGACGACAAACTGTATCACTCCCAACAACCTTGACAAAGGCAGCGTAGACCAGATCCACTCCTTCCTTTCTTACCTTTCACAATAAAAACCCTACACATATAATATTCGCAGGCGAGTATTTCGCACTGTCTTGTCGTTTATTCGCCATGACCCCGGTATGTAAAGGCCTTTCCTAGAGATATTCAAACTGAAAACAAATACAATATATAAAATAATGGATGCAGATATGCTGCATTAATCTACCGTTGCTGCTTTTTGCTGTTAAACTCGATACTTCCTGTGTTTGGATCACATTAAAAGCTCTACTTCACCTTTTATTTGCTGTAACTTCACCTTTTATTTATTCAGGGGAGGCGCACTGAACTACATGTAACTACAAAATGTTTCTAAAGCAGAGAATGCACTCAGCTTTTATTTTATTACTGAGATCTGATCTGAATCCTGACTTTGATGCCCCCAGTGGTACAAATATACTACCCTTTTTTTTCTACAAACATAAACTCAATCCATCAATATCATTTCAAAAGATGCAATAATCACAAATAGTATACATATATTTGTGTTTTTGAGGTATTTTGGTTGAGAAAGCTGATCTCCTCAATGTTACTGACTTACCAGAGGTGCCACATTTCTTGCATAGGCATAAGCCTGCACATATACATATGCAGGCTATGCTTTCTATAACAGCGATGCTGATGGATAGAGTGCAGGATCTCATGCAGTCATCTGAAATGATAAAGATTACACAGAAATAAGTATATTATGTAATATGTTAGAAATACACCACCTGAATGATTTGTAGTCAGATTATTATGGGCTGCTTTTTGCCCTGCATGCTTTTTCAGTGTCACCAATTTGACCAAACTAAGAATTTAAACAACAGTGACAACTAAAGGGATAGTTTGGGTGTTTTGTAGTGGGGTTGTATGAGGTACTTATCCATAGTCAGTGTATTGGGAAAAGCAACCATGCAATTATGACAGGAAAAAAACAAAAAAACAAGTCACAGTTTTTAATCCAAATACAGAATATAGCATATTGATTATTGGCCCATTTTTTATAGCAAAACTGTGTGTGGCTGACAAAAAGGCAAGTGAAGATTAAAGCATGAATTTAGGTTTCAGGTCCAGGTGGATGTTAAAACTCCAGCCTACCTGGTATGTGAATCCCTGTGACCCTCGTTTGGTTTATCTCAGGCTGGTGAACTCTGCAGGTGACCCTGTAATGAATATACAAGTTCAGTTTACTTTGTTTTTAAAAGTCTTATTGATAACATTTTTTATGTAGACGAATATTTAAAAAAAAAAAAACATCCACAGAGCCTTTAGAAAAGGTGCTGAATAAAAGTATGGCTTTTCCTGAAAATAATTATTATGATTATGAATTAATAATTGAAAAAATGTTGACAGGTCCGAAATGAATGTTTTGTTTATATCTTTGGAAGATATCGGTTCCCACTTCTAACAAGGCTTGTGAGCCAATAGTAAAACTATGTTGGTATCACGTGGTATCTCTGTGTCGTCAGTTAGTGTGGAATAAAAATGGATAAATGGCTGAGATTGATGCTAAGTGCCTGGCAACCACTTGTTGTGAAGTAAATGCAATGGAACGGGGGAGGGAGAATGTGACATCTAGTGGCTGAATGTTATCAATGTTATCAATAGCACCCTTAATTGATACATGTAGAGTGTAATAATGAAAAAATGGCGGCAGACGGAAATATCAGATCTGTGCGGAGCGATGAGGAGACTTCCTCAAATTAATACATGAAATGTAAATGCAATATGCAATTCCACATTATTCGCGTTCAATTAAACATTCTCAATATGATATCAAGAGTCTTAATATCGCAGCAAACAACATTGTGCATGTAAAGATATAGAGGAGTAATGTCTACCTGTGCTGACAACGAAGTCGCGGCCCCTCTGTGTGTGTTTTAATCAGAGCTTCTCCATGCTTTGTTGACAAAGCGTTAGTGCATGTGAGCGTGCCACACTGCTCTCATAAGGCGGTTACAGCTGATAACACCGTCCCGACCGACGGCGCCGTTGCGGAAGTGTAGCACCCACCCTCCGGTTCCCCCCCAGGTAAACACTGTCAGCACTGTTGCCATTGTTTTCACTGTTAGCATTGTTAGCTACGAGCCGCCGGCTCAGCCTGTTGAGAGCCCTGCGGAGGCAATAGAAATGCTCCCAATCTCGCATTTAGCACCTTTAAAGTTCTGACTGGTTCTCTTTTAATTATGTCATGTCTCACTTAAATAAAGCGAATGACAACGTAGATTTAAAGATGGAACCAAACATACATCTCTTATAGAACAAAGTTTGAGTATTAAACTGAAATTGAACCTGTTGGCAGTCTGCACAGTCAGTCTCTTGGTGGCGGTGAAACATCCCCTGCTGGAATCTTGATCAGTCTTTGTGTCTCCAGCACTGATGATGTTTCTCTGAGCATCTAGAAATGCAATCTCAGGCTGCGGGAACCAGCAGTCCGCTTCACACTGCAGAGTCACTCCTCCACCTTCAGCTGGAACAACTGAGAGTTTTGGCTCAGAGACGGCATCTACAAAAAACGAGAAGTATACAAGGTGTGCATTGAACATCACTGTCAAAATCACATTTATTATCAGTATGGACAATACGTCAGTAAGCAATATGATCTGGTGTTTGTGAGACATAAAAATCCTCTGTATCATGTGAGCGTGCCCCACTGGCTAGCTCACGGCCGCCGCTGATAACGCCATCCCGACTGACAGTGCCCTCTCGGAAGTGTAGCACCACCCCTACGGTTACCCCTCAGGATTACACTGTTAGCTCTAGCAGTATTGTCATTGTTTTCACTGTTAGCACCGT
>CAKAKR010002757.1:0-13639 GCA_916700685.1 Adelosebastes latens | reverse complement strand
TATATATTTATATTTTTGTTTTACTGCTGCCATGCTAATGTTGCACTGTCCCCTTTGCTGCTGTAACACTGCACATTTCCTTGCTGTGGGACTAATAAAGGATTCTCTAATCTTATCTTATATTCTCCTGCAGTTGCTGAATTCACCCAAAATGTACCCAGAATTTAATTGAACTGATTTAAAATGCATATTGTAAATCAATTTTCTCAACGGCATAATCTGTAGGTCCTTCCTGCTGTCAGAGGTGCATGTGACAGAATTTAAAGCTCGGTGATGGGATGTTTCTTGCCGAAATGCACCTTAGGAGGCGTAGTTAACCTCCCCTCTGAAGTTTCTATGTACACAGGCTGATACCTTCAACTTTTTATCAAAGAACCAGATATTTTCTAATATAGTTCTTCATCCTTTGTGTTGATTATTTAAATGGGAGAGGTTCATGCCCAGCAAAGCTGTCAAAATGCTCCACTTTGTGGGAAAATGAATGGGACTTATACTTACGGAACCAGGGCGTCCGAAATAGCACCTCCTCTATATATAACTTTTTCCACCTGTTGAGTTTTTTACACTTCTACTAATTTGTATTTTATTTGCAAACGTGCCCATTATCCTCATTAACTTTTGGAGTTATGTCTTGTCCTCAGGTGCCAGACTACCTGGAGTTCGTCAGCCAGCCCATGGACTTTGCCACTATGCGCTCTAAGCTGGAGAGTCATGCCTACCGCTCAGTGGCTGACCTGGAGACCGACTTCAACCTGATGGTGTCCAACTGCCTCCTCTACAACGGCAAGGAAACAGTCTTCCACCGGGTAGCGCTGCGCCTTAGAGACTTAGGAGGAGCCGTACTGCGCCATGCCCAACGCCAAGCCACCAACACCGGCCTGGACCTGAACACTGGCATGCTCCTCTCAGAGTCACCACAGAAACGAGACTTTTACAGCTGCACCTGGGAGGATGGTAAGTCACAGTGGTGGTACTCGACAGGAAATGTGAACACACACACATCTTTTGTACTTTAGATAGGGGTCTGTATGTATCCCTCTTATGTGATATGATACTTTAGATACTTGGTATATGATCCAGTACAATTAAGAAACAAATATTTATTTTAACAATATTACATCAATACACTGCAACTCAAAGTTGATTTAATTGGACTGATTTAGATACAATATGCTATTTTTAATTGTCAACATGAATTGAGTTGTAATTGGCAGTACCTAAATACAAATAATTACTATTTCCAATCTTTTTTTTTATTTTTAAGGAATCCTTCTCCCACAAAATTACCATTTGTATATCAGTTACGCTGGCTGTGTTACTATGAATTTGTGAAGAAAACTTTGTTTTTCTCGCATGCCTCCACAGTGAACGGAGAATAATAAAACTGAGAAAAGTCTTGATGACTTGAAGTAAATGGGGACCGCATTTAACAATAGCAAAACTCTATCAAAACATCCATTTACAAACTCTCCCACAAATCCTGCAGTATAATCTAATTTGTTTATTTTATTTTTTTAAATTTATTTTAAGTCTCATTTATCTAGTCATATGCTCACTACTTCCCAAACACATGCATCTTCGCTCAAACCTTACTATTTCAAACACTGTTAGTAGAGAAGATGCATGTGTTTGGGAAGTAGTGAGCATACGACTGGATAAATGAGACTTGGATTATACTGCACGAGTTGTGTCAGAGTTTGTAAACGGATGTTTTGATAGAGTTTTGCTGTTGTTAAACGTGGCCCCCATTTACGTCAATTCATCTACGTTTATCGATTGTTCGTTCACTGTGGAGGCATGCGAGAAAAGCAAGGTTTTCTTCGAGAATTCACGTAACACAGGTTGAGTAATTGATTTACAAATGGTCATTTTTTTGGGTGAAGTATTCCTTTAAGTCCTAACTGAGAAGCAGTCTCCAAAAATGTCCAAAATGTGTGTATATTAATGGGTTATGGATGCGTTTTTTTTTTTAATGAAATGCTGCTTAGCAGTCATTGTGCGCCTCGGACTAGGGCTACATCCACACTAATACGTTTTCGTTTTAAAACGCCGTTTTAAACGCCGTTTTTAACGAAAACAATCTCCGTCCAGACAAGCTTTTAAGGGCCGTTTCAGAATGAATCTCAGTCCATACTACCACGCCGGAAAATGCATATCACGTGACCATTCACGTTCACTGGGCATGCGCGTGCCGGTGTAAACAGGAAGCAGCGCTGGACTCGGGAATTGATGCAAAGCGCTCGAATAATAGCTAGCCTCCTGCGCATGTAGGCAGTAGTAGCATTATAAAAATGCAGAATTTAACTTCACAACAGCTGCTAGCATAGACAACACGGTCAGCAACGCTTGTAACTCGTTATCCATGTTGAAATTAACCACTGGTGGTCGAGGCTGATGTCGTTTGTTTTCTTGAGGGAAAAAAAAGTATCAGGGAAGGACACATCATGACTGATAAGACCCTTTCAAGAAGCGAACGTGGGTGTCTGCGTCTTCGTTTTTAAAGGTCTTGGTTTCTGTCCGTCCAGACTAAAAAGCAACCCCTGAATTTTAAAACTGAAACGGGGTCAACAACGTTTTCAAACATCTCCATTTAGGGGCTCGAAAACGTAGTCTCGAAAAAGTAGAGTGGACACTAGGCATAAACGTAGCAAAAGTTATGTGTTTTAATTTTAAAACGAAAACGTATTAGTGTGGATGTAGCATAAGAATCTGTATAATAATACTAAATGTTCTCCAGTTTCAAATGAGAGGAGTTAGGAGGAGTTAGTTGTCTGTTCTAGCATAAATGTCAGCAACAATGCTTCTTTCTTTAATGATGATAATAGCAGCAGAGTGTGCATGTATATATAAGTATATGCCATTGTTGCTGTCTTATTTTGCATATTGCTCTGCTGTTAAGATTTCAGGTTGTTGTTGTGTATATAGTGGAGTCTCACATTTTCTTCTGGGAAGTGATGGATTTCAATGAAGTGTGAGATTTGGCAAGTTGGCAGGAGAGGTGGTGGCATATTATTTTTGAGAACTGTTTCAAACTTCTCACAGAATTTGTTTTGTATCTGTTTTTGTATCACTGTAGTTGTTTCTCTGACTCTGGTATCAATTTACTGATGTGTTGCTAGTTAGTCACCATCCCGTACTGGAGATGTAACTTTGTTGTTCAAGAAATGACAGTACACTGTGTCTGAAGACAGTGTACATGGCAAACTGATAAGTGTTGTAAAAGTAAAGTTCTGGCAGTATTTAGTAGTCAGTTGGTTAATGATCAGTTAAAGGGAAACTACACCCATTTTCAAAATTCATATATGTTATTCCTATGGTCTAAGACAGTCCAAAAAATATTAGTTAACATGAACAATTCTCTCCCAAAAGCAGCTCCAGACTTTATACCCTCTGACATCAGAAGTTTAAGACTTACTTCTCTGGTTTCCGGCTTTGACTGAGAGAAGCTCATGTTGACAAATACTTATAGAACTTTTTTAGCCCATGGAAATAACATATTGGTATTCTTGATTTAGGTAGCGCTCCCGTGTAATTTGACTGACCTTTGTGGAAAAATCAACAACACTGGGTTCTCCTCACTTTTTTGAGAGCAGAGACAGGATCTAATTTCTCGTTTGCAATGCATCGGCTCTTGGACTGTGGCTTGTCATCTAATCCGTTCAATTAGAAAACATCAGGATTAAACTCATGTATGTTGTACCTTCGTGGAACATGCATGCTAGCTTGACTATTAGTCTAACTCCTTCCTGTTGTGTCCAGTTGACAGTGTGCTGGATCCAGACAACCGGCTCCATATGACAGTGGAGGAACAGCTGAAGGAGCTGTTAGAAAAGATGGACTTTGTCACCTCCATGCGATGCAGCGGCGCCCGAACTCGACGCATCCGCCTGCTCCGTCGCGAGATCAACAGCGTCCGCTACAGGCAGGGCCCACACCCCCGCCGCATCCTTCTCAATGGACATCTGAAGGAAGACGACGAGGATGACGACGAGGAGGAAGATGACGACAAAGGCGCCAAGGCAGACAACGGCCTCTCGTCTTCGGACAAAGGTGGGTGATGAAAAGCACTGACGTTTCAACAGTATGAAATTGCCAATGCATGAACCTTTTTAAAAGCCTCTTTTTTTCAATGAGACCAGTTGTGAACATGAGCTAACGGAACATTGTCCTCAGGTAATTGAGCCAGGGTCCCCCCCACGCACCAACCCCAACCACCCCACTGTCTCCAGTCTAGTAAGTAGGGGCCCACAGAGTCTCGTTAGCCACGGCTGCCTCACAACTCCTCTCTCCCAGTGCACTCTATGTCTGCACCTCTTCTATACATCACTCTCATGGACTCACCACTCTCCATTGGCCACGTACAGTCATGCCATGTCATCCCACTTCTGACTACAGGCTAGTCCAGTGAAACAGTCTCTTGCTACCGTAGAGGAGGGCAGCAGAACACCTGTGATTTGTGTCAGCTGAGTCATAAAATACTGCCATGTTACCATGTTGCTGGTGTACAGTTGTGAGAGCAAAGTTCTTTATTCACTCGTCTTGATAAGGTCCTCCATATCTACAGAATACCTCAACTCCTTTTGGGCTGTGATTAGACTGTTGGAATGAAACCATTATGAAGTGATACCATTTTCCAGTGTGAATACTACACCACCACATCACACATACTAAATGGACATTCATTTGAAATAAGTGCACTGAGTGAAATTGAATTAAATTGTTCTCCACTTATCTTCCAGAAGACCTGAAATCCACTTCGCCCCCGACACTGGAACCTACAGGGCCGGCTCCTCCTCCACGGCACGGGGACCCACCTCTGGAGCCTCCCACCCTGCGGCCAATCACAGGGGAGCCCCAGTCCCCCAGCTGGCCCCGCAAACGCCTGAGGATGGACGGTGACCTCTCAGACGGCACAACAGAGAACACGAATTGCACTAAAGCACAGGAGCGGCCGGCGTCACTGCCTCCCACTTTGCACAGTGAAGGACAGGCGGTGGCCAACGGCCTGCCAGAACTCAGCGTCCCCCCGCGGCCCACCACCGGGGGAGTTGGACGACGAACTTCCGTATTGTTCAAAAAGGCAAAAAATGGAGCTAAGCTGTTCAGAGAGAGAGATAATCCTTTGCTGAACGGAAAGGGGCAGCAGGACAACAATACAAGCAACGCCCCTACAGCACCCAACTCCACAGCCAGCACCCCATCCTCCACACCTTTGTCCACTCCATCCAAGACCCCGCAGAAAAGTCCCGGACCCCCCACCCTCAACGAACAATGGACCCCGAAGCGAGAAATGTGCTCAGATAGTGAGTTGGAGAAGACACCAAATCATACACTGGAAAGTGGTGAGAGGCTTTACTTAGTTACTGACATTAGCTTAAGATCCTCCACTCAGGGCGGAGTTTTAGAACTGACTACGGGGCCGTACACATGCCGGGTCTAAAACGCGTGGAAAACGCCAGCTGTGCCGCTCATTTTTTTTCTTTCCAATGTGCTTGGGAGGTTGCGCTCCTGTCGCGCCTGTCGTTACTAAGCAACAAAAACATGGGTACTGCGATGACGATGATGATTAAGTTGCAGTAATTAAGCAGGAAGCCTCACTGACTAAACTAAACAGAAAACAAAGATAAATGCATTTCCAGCACCGCAAATCCCTCACAGTAGTTTACACTTGATTTCTCTGTTAATTTGGCTGACCTTTCAACTGGATGTTGTGCCGTCCTCGGACAGAAAGGTAAAATAGTCCGTGGAACAAATGGTAAAGCTCTGGGTAGCCCTGCACTAAAATGATTAACTTCTCCTTCATATATTTACCATAGACTGACATTTACGGAAGAAAGAAAGATATCTGCCGGCTGTCATTGGCTGTTCCTCATCTCATGACATGCGATGCAGCGTTCCAAAAGTTGACCTATGTTTACCTATATAGATGCTAGGGAATGCTTGCGCGCCGCGACGACGTCACTCTCGCAATTGAGTGTGCCTACAGTTCATCTACATTGACAACAATGGATTTGAGCGCGCAAAGGACGCGGTATGTGTACGGCCCCTACCGCTGGCACTGAAGACAATCACTAGGATGTGATCACATAGGATGCTTGTGAGAAAGTGCTGACTTTACATGTGTTATTAGCCACGAGTTAACATGTCTCATATAATGACAATGTCTGTCAGACAGCACATACATGTGAAGGGATGTATGACTTGAGTGCAGATGTTTCAGTTTCCCACTAGGTAATGTTAAATGTAGCTACATTCTCTTGCTTTCGGAACAAACCTGTCATCCCTCCTCTTCAAGAGATAAAAGAGCAGTCTTCTTTTTAGTCTTTATCTATTTTATTATCTGTTTATCACATCAGATTAGAATTTTCTTGTTCTGTTTCTCCTGTGAAGAAACAAAGCGTGCTACCTGATCACAGCATAGGAACTTGTGTTCAAACAATTGCCCTATTCCCTTTACCCTACACCACCCCGCATCCTCCATTATATGCGATTATTATTGTGTGCTGTACTCTTTTGCAGGGATTGTCGTCGTAGTAGCACTCAGGGCTGTACGTTAACTTCTTTTTGCACATAGCACTGGTGCTACGGAGGTTGAAAGTTTAACTGCATGACTGTCCACGATTAATCGCGATTTATCACACATGTTTTTATCTGTTCAAAATGCACCCTAAAGGGAGATTTGTCAAGTATTTAATACTCTTATCAACATGGGAGTGGGCAAATATGCTGCTTTAAGCAAATGTATGTATATATTTATTATTAGAAATCAATTTATAACATAAAACTCCAATCATAACACAGCATGTCTGTAAAGGGGAGATGGTACCCATAGAACCCATTTTAAATCACATATCTTGAGGTCAGAGGTCAAGGGACCCCTTTGAAAATGGCTATCATAGTTTTTTTCGGAGTGTTATTTAGCCTTAGTATCTTCGCTTTAACCTAAAAATCGCAAGTTGCATTAATGCGTTTAAGAAATTAGTGGCGTTTAAACAAATTTGCGTTAACGCATTATTATCGCGTTAACTTTGACAGCCCTAATTTATATATTATTATTATTTATGCACATAGCATGGTGTGGTAAGTAGGGTTGCTGAGGGGGCTGCAGCACCTCCGGAAACCAGGTATAAAAAAACATATATTTCAGTATTTCTTACTGGGATGCAGGCTATATGTGTGGTACACAAGTGTTTGTGGTGGGAAAGAGGATTACATCTTTATATGTTGCACTGTACAGCCCTGAGCACTGTATTGCGGTGTTTTTTTTTTATTGTGACTGAGACGAGACTAAAGATATCCGTGCGTAGATGTGCCCTTTTCTGTATAGTTTTCCTCCTGTTCTTCTGAGTTTGTTCTGACGTTTCTCTCGTTTGCTTTCAGGACTGACCAACGGCTTCAACAAGCACAAAGACGGCGGGTCCGACTCTGAGTACAGCCCTTGTCCAGTCCTGCACAAAGAAATGTAAGGCATGGTGTATCTGTTGTCAGCAGTTGTTTGGTTATGGTAATGATTGACAATACATTGACAATACAAAGTGCTGTCTTACAGCAGCTCACCACCCAAACGAAGCCTCGGGAAACCAGCTCTTTCCAAAGTTCCCTTTCTGGATGTAGTCAACGGAGACTCAGATTACACTGGTATGTTTTTTTCTTATGTTTTTTTTTTTTTTGTTTTACCAAGTTCACCTGAATAGCATTTTTCTGCTGTGCACCATTGTGTGTTATCCTGTTTTCCCCTCTCTCTTGATCACAAATGTGCCCTAAGTATAGGACACTCCAACGTCATTGGTCATGCGTTCATTTTCTTCTTATTCATACAATGATTACACTTTTCTGCTGCTGTTTTGCAGGCAAAGGCGGCCAAATGTCTGAGGATGGGGCAGAGCTGGAGCCTCTAGATCTGGTGTGGGCCAAGTGTCGGGGATATCCCTCCTATCCTGCTCTGGTAATCCCTTGTCCTACCTATTGTTACTATATATAAGTATATAACTACCACTCTTTGGTGCATAAATACTGAAAGCCATCTCACCGGACTTAGAAAGTGCTCTGTGCACACGGAGGTGATTTCCACCTTGTGACCGGAGAGATCTGCTGGCGTTCTAAACTAACAGCATGTCTGAGATGTACTGTGGAGCCAGACCAGCCAGTGCTTTGTAAACCCAAAGGAGGATTTTGAGTTGTATTCTGAATGCAACAGGTCACCACTGAAGGTTTCGGAGGGCTTATATAGTCTGATCTTTTTGTTCCAGGTTAGGACTCGTGCAGCTGTGTTTCTGGATAAGTTGTACTTTATGGATTGTTTTGTTTCAAACAGACCCAAATTTCCTTTTGTGTTCGTTCCAGATCATCGACCCAGAGATGCCCGAGGAGGGCCTGCTGCACAACGGGGTGCCCATCCCTGTCCCACCCAAAGAGGTCCTCTGTCTGGGGGAGCAGAGGCAGGAGGACACCAACGAGAGGCTCTACCTGGTGCTCTTCTTTGACAACAAGCGGACATGGTGAGGGTCAAACATGCGTAAATGTACTGCCAAAAAGTGTAGAAGCAAAGAGACGAAATCCCGCTGCTTTTTTTGACAACAGCCGCTAGACGGCGCTGCGGTAGCGCTGCTACCCTTTTGGACTAAAAACGCTAATGATTTAGTGGCCATGGATGTATAAAGAGACGTCTGTAAATCAGAGGATCATTTTTTTTATGTAAATCAACTTCCCAGTACGAACACTTAAATATCCCTCATTTAAATCATTAGGTCCTAAATGTTGTAAAATTCACTAATAGCCGAATCCAGAGTTACTTTCCTCGGCATAATGAACGTGCATCAGACCCACGGGACTGCACCGCCCTGCACGCTCATATGACATATCCGGTTCTGCCAGCTTCCTGCTAGCTGTATGCGGCTGTAATAATGGATATATTGGATGTAATTCATCACTTTTATTATCTTCTAATACACCCATGGGCTGTATGCTGTAAGCCTGTACCGTGGTGGATGTATTAACGTCTCTGTTCCCAAACAACCGGCTATCGGCCAGTAGCTAGTAGTGCTAGTAGCATGACATCAACAGAGTTTAATGTAGTTGTAGGTTATTTACTAACACGCAGGGCAAAAGCACAGGACACAACCTCTTCTACATCCATGGTCTGTGGTCTATTGGACATCCATTTTGGAGGTCCTTGACAGTTTGAGATTGCTCTCAAAATCTGTGTGCTGGATTTTTTCTAACTTCCATTTATGTCCATCGCTCACTTTCTGCTCCTCCGGGAAGCAGCCGGGCAAAAAGTTGAATTAATAAATAAGTAAGTAAATAGTTATAATAGTATGCATATTTATAATATTTTTATTGATCAACACAGGCCATTTCGGTAGAGACATTAAATATATGACGATAGAACAGAAATAGTTTTACTTTTGTAGGGCACTTTGTAGACGGACGTTTTACTGCCGTCCGGAAGTCACTTTCAGTCCAAAATGGCGGAAGTGTACTTTGCTGCTGGGCGCTGACGTTGCAATGGAACGACCAATTGACTTTCACTTCTTATCAAAATACGTTCTTCAGTACTGCTGTGCTGCTCTTCCTGTCACACCGAGGTCAGAGGTCATCTACAGACCGACACGGAGCAGGTGTTTTTAGTTAAATGCACTTCAGCAGTAAATTGTCCAGTCAAGTAAATAAAATGAGTCTAGTTTTATATATTGTAGTAATATGTATGTATCTTTACATTGAACACTTAAATATATACTGTAGGTCCCGTGAACATTTTTGTGCCTGGTAACGCATGCTGGTCTATAGGTTCATTTACGATCTATATGTTAATTAAAAGGAAGCTTTGGCGCCCATGTTAATTGAGCTGTTAAGACAGGACGTGGCGAGCATCGCGGTGCCGGGGCCGGGTGTTTGTGCGCGAAACAGCTGGACACGCACTGGGCTCGCCGCCGCGGGGCTTGTGTGTGTGTGTGTGTGTGTGTGTGTGTGTGTGTGTCCAGCTGTGTCGCTCTCAGCTCATTGAGTCAACGGAGTGCCGGAGTAAAAGGAAAGCACCGCTTGTTTTTTTATGTCATTTTTTTTTTTTATGGGTGTCGGGCTATCGAAAGCCAAATGAACGGAAACGGACATCCCTATTCCAAATCATGCAAACAAGTCTAAAAGCAGTGAAAGTGGTCATCATCAATCTGTGTCTTTGGTACTGTAGGCAGTGGCTCCCACGTGACAAGGTGACGCCCCTGGGTGTCGACGACACGGCGGACAAGCTGCGCATAATGGAGGGCCGCAAGTCCAGCATCCGCAAGTCTGTCCAGGTGGCGTACGACCGCGCCATGATCCACCAGAGCCGAGTCAGCCACAGCCACGGCTTTGTGGCCTCCAACTACCTGTAGAGGGCGACGGTGTGCACCCACAGTCAGCCACTATGCATTTCTCTCTGGTCTTAAAAGCAGCAGGTGTGGTCCTACTGCCAGTTGAATTTGTATTCACACTGTGGTCTGAAGAGGTTGCTGCACAGCACAGAGTCCCGGACTGCAGTTTCGTTACCAAAACCACTAGTGTCTCACACACAGAGCGGTGGTGTTTTGCCTTTGTGTCGTTGTGGATGTGGAGCTCCAGATGTGAATGAAGTTACCTTTAGGTGCCACGTCGCTGCGATCGGTAAGCGTCAATCCCTGTTCAGGGGTGTATCGAGGTATCTGCTTACTTCCACCTGGATGTGTTGAAGCTGTGTGTCTGGATCAAATGTAAAAGAATCCCCCCCCTCTATTTTGTATAATGCTACTGCCAAGAAATCAAAATTGTCAGAAAAGAGATTTGACATATTTATATGAAAACGCAGAAGACGTATGAATGGATCAGTGCCATCTTTTTATACAATAGCTTTTTACATTTTAATCTTTTACAAAGACACTTGTATATTATAAATGCACACTTTGTGTACATATGTATGTGTATTATCAAACCCAATTTAATTTAATGTTGCTGTTTTAAAACGCGTATTTCAATCAACCCACAAGGGGCAAATGCGAGGCTGTGTATATTTGTGGAGATGAAATAATTCCTGACTTGCTGCAGTGTACTTCGCTTGTCTGATGTAATTTCATTGTGCTGCGCGCGAGTGTACGTTCAGAGCATACAACACAATGAGCCATGGTTCTTTATATTTGAATTCTCTTTTTTGATACAGAGAGAAATAATTTATTTATGGAAGACTATAGAAATAAAGTTATATTGGTTAAAGTTGATAATTAAATCTTATTTAAAACAAATGGAGTGAGGTTTTAAAAACAATGCAGCCAAACATTTTAACAGATGAGTTCACGAACCGTTTGATTTTGATGATTTCACTCAAAGACCCCCCCAGAATATCCTATTTATTGTCGAGAGCCCCATTTTATCAAATGGAAAAATAAAACCTTTATAAGCTTGTACTACCTGCATATTTTACCTGCTCACCAAATATTTTGTCTGAACCAGTATTTCCACATTTTGGGAAATAAAATGCTCTATTAAAAACCTTTTGGATACTTGACTACTGTTACATACTACATGTTTCTTTTCTTTTTAAAATCAAAGATGAGACCAGTTCTCGTTCGAGTGTTGTTTAATAATAATCACTTGGAAGATATTTAAATGCTTTACAAGCAAGGATTCAACCATTAGCTCAAAATATCTGGAAGAGCTAACAGGTGTGGTAAAAGTGATGTCCATTTAAACCCTGATTTCAGTCAGAAAAAGATCTTCTCTACTGATGAACTCCAGCTAGCATTCAGTCAGTATTTTATTTTAACAACACTGAGCATAGTGAAGAGTACGACGGAGTATTAGATTTCAAGAATAAAGTCATAATATTACGAGAAGAAAGTTGTAAGTTAATGAGAATAAAGTCATACTATTTCAAGGAAATCTTTTCAAGGTCCCGATACTGATGATAATGTGCTGCTGATGAGCCAAAAGATGAAGTATTTCGTTATTTGTGACACCTAAACTAAAGTATAACTTCACAAGATGCTCCACGTTCCTCATTTTCACACACGCTGCTCTATTTCCCCTCTAAAATAACACATCAAATTACTGCTTTATAATATTATGACTTTATTCTCATAATACTACGACTTTTTTCTCGTAAACTTAAGACTTTATTCTTATATTACAACTTTTTTTCTCGTAAACTTATATAATATTACGACTTTTTTCCTCGTAAACTTATGACTTTATTCTCATATTACGACTTTTTTTCTTGTAAACTTATGACTCTCCTCATATTACTTTTTTTTCTCGTAAACCTGACTTTATTCTCGAAATCTCAGATTAATTTATTTTTCCTCAATGTGGCCCTAATACTCCGTCGTAGAAGAGTACTGTAAGTGTACATGTTACAATAACGGTTATAAAAAGACCTGTCTCTTTCCCTACAGTATAAACAAACGGCCGCAGTCCACAAACATTTCAGTCCCATCATAAACTAAAATTCAATAATGAATAAGAAAATGGAGGAAGATTTGTGTGTGACACCAAAGATTCCAATAGTTCGATCAATATTTGGATTTCCAAAATGTTTTTGTAAATTTCTCAGCTCATACATGACCATCTAGTCCTTCAATTCAAACACGAAACTCCCCAGAGACGATAGTGGTAGTTTTCACCATTTCCGGTGTGTCCTCTCCGTCAGTGTCCGGGCTGCTGTCTAGTCAGGAGGAGGTAGTGTGACGGAGGGTTTGTTGAAGTCTGCCCGGTCCCCCTCACACAGCTCCAGCCAATCATTTAGAGGCGTCACTTTACTATCTCAACCAGCTGAAGAGCTCCAGATGGGTTCATAATGATTATTTACAGCTGAATAGAGCATTTGCATGCCTTGACTTCACAGCTGGATTATTTCAGACCAATCATGTGCATGTGAGTTGTTCATTTGTATGTGAAATACCTTGAACTATTATTGTTTTTTCTTATTATATATATATATTATATTTTCTGAGTGTGTATGTCTGGATTCACCTGAGTTGACCGGCGTCCCACTGTGGATGTTTTCCTTTGACTCTACATTTCTCAGCCAGTTGTGTGTTGACATACTAAAAATCTGCAGGGCTGATGATATTGAAAAAGAGGATTTTTTAAAGTAAATATCAGACTGAACTTGCTGCATACTCACTCAAATGCTAGCATGAATCACAAAAGTGTGTGTTGGTTTATTCACCTGGACTGAGGCCTGTTGGGTTGTGGGAGAACTGCTGAGCTGAGGAAAAACTACCGACCTTAATGACCTTTACTGCAGCCAGCCACCAGGGGGCGATCCAGATGTTTGGCTTCACTTTTGGGGAGCTGTCATGTCGTCCATCTTTATATACAGTCTATGTTACTGTTGCTGTTCATGGGTGCAGTACACACACATGGGTGCAGTACACACACATTTCCATGATAACAGCAAGCTCCACCAATCAGAGACGTCGCTCTTACACTTAGGATTGTGGGTAGTGGAGTACTTCTCCAAGACATCGCGAATAACATGTATTTCTTAAATAAAGGTTGTCAAATCATACCGACTTAACTTCTACAGGAGCATATAGCAGCCATCGTTTCACAATCCCGTAGCTCGAGGTAAGTCTACCTTGGATGGTTATGACATTATGGCTATAATAATCATATTACGTTCAGAACT
>CAKAKR010002755.1:0-50917 GCA_916700685.1 Adelosebastes latens | reverse complement strand
CTTAAGACACATTGTCTTTAGATGTGAGAGGGTGTCAGACTTTAGTCTTTTAAAAGTCTTTTTAAAGTCTCCTAGTGTATGGTAGGCATAAGCCGACAAGGTCTGCAGAAGGTTGTGGATAAAATAACAATTCGAACCACAAGTAAAACATAATACACTTTCAGATTTGTAGAGCAGAGGCAGCAGTTATTGGTTAAAGTATATCTTTTTGAAAGTTGATGAATTGAGTTGGCACCGACAGTGACAGCCGAGTTATTTTGATATATTGTCACTCTGTTGAAATTTACATGACTTCTCTTCTGTTGAGCATTGACAGCTCATGTGGAAATATATTTGAAGAAGAATAAAGTCAGGAGGTGCTTTGATTTATTTTCCTACAGGGAGCACTTTGGGGCTGTGGAGACACCCGATTTTCTGCGTAAATACGAAGAACGTTTAAAGGTTACAATCTCAAAGGAAAGCCACCAAAATGAAATGTTCTAATATTTCGATGAAGTATGAGCAAGTTGTTTAAAGGGGATATGTCATGAAAAACTCCCTTTTTCAGTGCTTGTGCTCATACATTTGGGTATCTGGAGTGACTACCAACCCACAAACTGCTACAAACAACTTGAGAACTACCTTTGCAAAGGTGCACCATATTTTTCTCACAAGCCAATCAGAGCAGACTGGGCTTCTTAAAGAGACAGGTGCTGAAACGGAGTGTTTCAGACAAAGGGTGAATACAGGTATATTCAGACAGACAGTAAGAGAAAAAAAATAATGTGTTTTTTGAAACATTACAGCATGTGAACTAGAGTTGTCAAAGTTAACGTGATAATGTGCATTAACGCAAATTCGTTTTAACGCCACAAATGTCTTTAACGCATTAACGCAACTTGTGATTTTTAGGTTGTAACGGGCTCAGTTTTAAAGCTAGAGTGAAGATACTGGTATATTAAACTACAAAACCTAAGGAATCCATTGGTACCAACTACTGTATATCATACTAGTTTGTTGCAAAGGAGGCAAAACTGGTATGGCCATTTCCAAAGGGGTCCCTTGACCTCTGACCTCAAGATATGTGAATGTAAATGGGTTCTATGGGTACCCACGAGTCTCCCCTTTACAGACATGCCCACTTTATGATAATCACATGCAGTTTGGGGCGAGTCATAGTCAAGTCAGCACACTGACACACTGACAGCTGTTGTTGCCTGTTGGGCTGCAGTTTGCCATGTTATGATTTGAGCATATTCTTTATGTTAAATGCAGTACCTGTGAGGGTTTCTGGACAATATCTGTCATTGTTTTGTGTTGTTAATTGATTTCCCATACTAAATATGTACATACATTTGTATAAAGCAGCATATTTGCCCACTCCCATGTTGATAAGAGTATATAAGAGTATTAAATCTCCCTTTAAGGTACATTTTGAACGGATTAAAAATGTGTGATTAATGTGCGATTAATCACGATTCACTATTTTAATTGATTGACAGCCCTAATGTAAACATGTTCGAAGTAGAAACCCAAAATACAAGTATAAACCTAAAAATGAGCATGATATGTACCCTTTAAATTTGCGTATGGCTCTGTGTGATGCCCTGTGCTGCACATCGCAGCCCGCTGCAATCACACACTCCGTAAGCAACCAACAGTTGTGTACTGTGAGGGGGCATGCATAGTGTTCGCATGGGCACAATGTGCTTATGTGTCCATGGCGACGGAGATCATGGCAAACAGAGCGAGAAACGATGACAAACACTTCAGACTGTGTTTCTGTGTTGAGGGTCAGAGGACAGAAAATAACAAATTAAAATGAACCCGTTGTTTGTCTGAGTGCTGAGGCATCAACAGTTCACTGTGTTCCACTACAGCACTGTGAATTTACTATTTATTTACTTCTGTTCTGTGACGGTACTGTTCAACCTTGAGTTGTTATGTCAAATATGCATGGCTATACTGTAGTACACACCACTTGGGCTAAGTACAAAAATATGTATTAAGAAGAATCTGTCACGTAAATTTGTTTTCACGCGACTAATTTCTTTAACGCAACTTGCGATTTTTAGGTTGTAGCGGGCTCAGTTTTAAAGCTAGAGTGAAGATACTGGCATCATATGAAACTGAAAAACCTAAAGAATCCAATAGCATTGGCATTGCTACCAATGTCATATTAGCTTGTCGTGAAGGAGGCTAAATAACGCTCCAAACCTATGCTAAATTTTGGCGAGGAAAAACTGTCCCCTTTACAGACATGCCCACTGACAGCTGTTGTTGCTTTCTATATTTGTCATTGTATTGTGTTTTAGATTGATTTCCAACAATAAATATATACATACATTGGCATAAAGCAATGTTATAGCAACACTCCCATGTTGATAAAAGTATTAAATACTTGACAAATCTCCCTTTGAGGTACATTTTGAACAGATAAAAAAATGTGTGATTAATTTGTGATTAATTTGAGATTAACTATGGACAATCATTTATTGCGATTAAACATTTTAATTGATTGACAGCCCTACTAAGTTTAATATATTACATGTAAATGTACTAGATAGCCTTTCAAGCCCAGAGGACACTTGAGGTCGTATCCCATCATACCTTTAAGTGGTCCTCATCTGTTTTCAAGCAGCTATAGAAGCGTCTTGATCGCCTGTGTTTTGGCTCCTGGGCTCCTCTGCATACTAATGTTGGCGTTTGATAGAACGTACAGCCTCCAGATTCCCTCTGCTATCACCTTTGTTCTTCTGCCAAGCAGGGCGCCATCTAATACATGGGCTGAGTGTGTGACTGACAAGTGGGGAGAGAGCATGATAACAGACAATCACGAGTATCCGTGCGTCTGTGTAATTTGTGTGTATCTACAATTTGCGTGTTTGCGTGTGTGTGCGAGCACAGAGGCATGTCCAAGACTGCAATGCGTCAGGATCCCACATGCAAACCCAGCTCCTGGCAGCACTTACAAGGCCTGTATGTTCTGCAAAAACGTGCCTCACACACATGCCAGCTATTCTGCCTGGGAGCCTGCACGGATGTGAAGACGATTCTGAATATTTTTGGTCCATGCGAGTGTGTGTGTGTGTGTGTGTGTGTGAGAGAGACAAAGAACGTTGGCTGGGTGGTGGTGTGCTATAGGGAGATCACTTCACTCTGTAGCTGTGCCTACAAGGGAATGCATATATTCACATACAGACATGCACCCTGGAAGACACACAGCATTGTTCTCCACTAGAAGCTGATTACAAGGTGTGCAAGCACAGGCTGTACGTAGTATAATTTTGATAATTGATTTTGTAGTAATACAATTTTTCTGTCATGCCCCCCTTTGGAAGCAGAAAAAATGTTATCTCATTGTGCAATTAATTTTTTTTTTCTACAACCAATTAAAGTTACTACGAGGAACTTTCATTTTGTGTCGATTTTGACGGCCCCTTGTGGACAAAAGCGATAGAGTTTCCATGAGCACCACGCCTCGTATCGTAAAGATCTGCAGCTGCCAGACTCCCTTTAGAAAACCTCTCATTTTACTGCAGCAGGGTTTGACAGTCTGCCCCGCTCTGTCCTGGTTCTGGTTCTCCCGTGCTTCCCATACGGCCTGAGTCTCCAGCAGCGTAGGGTCGGTGTTGGCTTCCAGGAAGCGGGCGGTAATCTCCAGGTCCTGCAGCCGCAGACGGATCCTGCTACCCCGCTGCAGCTTCTCTCTGTCCGCCAGCCGCCGGCACACGCAGTGGAACTTCCCGCCGAAGTCGATGTACAGGTTGCCCTGGACCATGTGCATCATCCTCCCGACCACCACCCTGTCTTTGGCCGGTCCCCACTTTCAGTCCTCAGTTGGGTGGAGCAGCGAGGCAAAGCTCCTGGCCAAAGGAGGAGGATCCGCTGCTGCCGGGCGCGGAGCTCTACACCTCCCGCCGGAACTACGACTGTAGGTCGAAGGCGGCAGCGAACGCGGACCGGAGTCTAGAGTCTGAGCTGAAGGAGTTTCTGGTGAACCTGCATGCCGTAAATCGTTTCATCTGATGTTGCGGGGAATCGGACCGAATAACTATATAGAAATAGCCAATATTCTCGCTGATGGTCTCGTTTGCTTATGCAGGTCATATAGACACAACAGTATTAAATTGAGTTTTTCGTAACTAGTTCAAAGTTCCTCCCAGTAACTTTAACAATACTGGGATAATAAACAACAACATGAACTGCATGATATATTTCATCTTTACGTGGTTCCTCTTGTGCAAATGAACAAGATTAAGAGTCTCCAGCCGTGCTAGCAGCTCTGTGAGGCTGCACTTCGGCATAGTGGGACTTGGAGCTAAATGCTAAGCACAATGACAATGCTAACATGCTGATGTTTAGCAGATATAAAGTTTACCATGTTCACCATCAAAGACTAACATGTTAGCATACTAACATTTGCTAATTAGCACTAAACACAAAGTACAGATGAGGCTGATGGGAATGTTATTAGTTTTGCAGGTATTTGGTCTGTAGATAAGTACTGTAGATATTAAAATGTCATCCTAAGAAAAGTCAGTGTCACTGCCAGAGTTTTTAGACACCAAAGACACAAGACTCCTCCATCACACTGAACGCGAACCCTCGAGCAGGATAGCTTTTTAAATATTTTCTTGACTTAAGTTTTGATTGACGTATTTGTTCAGTGAGCATCACCTGTCACCTGTTTCCATCTTATACGCAGTGTTTTTGCTGTCTGAAGCCCTGCTAGCATAGAAGCGTGTGTTTGTTTGTTGTTCCCACATGAATCTTATTATTCAACCTAACTTCCCCTCTGCTTCGGAGTTTGGACTGTGAGACAAAATACATTATTTCAAGATGTTACTTTGGGCTCTGGATAATTGTGATGAGCACTGTTTTACAATTTTCTGACTTAAAATGGATTAAAAGATTTAACTTAAAACATTTAACAGGTTGATAATGAGAATAACTGTTAGTGGCAGCCCTTGAACCTTAAACATCACAACACATCTGCTTATGATTTCTCCCATAACCGCGCGCACACACATCCAAACACCATACATAATGTTTGTAGAAACAGCTGGCACGCAATGTTTGAGCCTACAGCTCTCTGTGGTGAGTGTTTACTGCTCACATATTCATGGTACAAACAGTACACTGAGACAAGAATGCCCCCTCACATACACAGCCTATGCCGTAAATGTAAGTCGCTCATTATATTCACACCAGCACGACTAAAAACAAGGTCGCTGGTTGCGCTGATTCGACGGCACAGAGGATCAAAGCGCTGCTCCATCAGAGTCTCTTGGAGACTGGCGCTGCAGGTGCAGAGGATTTACCACAGCGAGGAGGCTGATAAGTCCTGCTCAATATTCATGGCCAAGGAGAACAAAATGAGTACATGTCCTCCAAAAAAGACTTCCTGCCTCCATGTTCACAGCAGCCGCGAAATGAGTCAGAAAAATCCTCCCATTTGGATCCTAAGCCGCCCTGGTGCTCATGTTTATGCACTACATGGCTAATGGGCTCACTCCGGTGGGGAATCCTTAAGAAGTTTGTCTTCATCATAGGTTTTGAGAAATCTCATTATGCAAAGTTGTCGAAGATTTTTTGAGGATGACGAGTTACAAGTTCTGGCTATAGTGATGGCTCAGCTTCCCACTTTTTAATATGCTAGCTGAACCCCCGTGGTACAACGGAGAGTTAAGGCTACTACAAACTTGCGCTAAATTTTGTCGAGGAAAAACTGTCATGGTTATTTTCAAAGGGGTCCCTTGACCTCTGACGTCAAGATATGTGAATGTAAATGGGTTCTATGGGTACCCACGAGTCTCCCCTTTACAGACATGCCCACTTTATGATAATCACATGCAGTTTGGGGCAAGTCATAGTCAAGTCAGCACACTGACAGCTGTTGTTGCCTGTTGGGCTGCAGTTTGCCATGTTATGATTTGAGCATATTTTTTATGCTAAATGCAGTACCTGTGAGGGTTTCTGGACAATATTTGTCATTGTTTTGATTTCCAATAATAAATATATACATACATTTGTATAAAGCAGCATATTTTCCCACTCCCATGTTAATAAGAGTATTAAATACTTGACAAATCTCCCTTTAAGGTACATTTTGAACAGATTAAAAATGTATGGACAATCATGTGATTAATCGCAATTAAATATTTTAATCGATTGACAGCCCTACTAAAAACATGTCCCACAAGAGGAGAATACTACAATAACAGTATTAGTACTAGTAGAGAATACTGCACATCCTCCAAAAACAGACTGAGGCTCACTTGTAAATACCAACACTAGAGGTGACAGACAGATGTTCTACACACAGGTGATTTAGAAAAACATTTCCCGTACTTAGTGTGTCACAACCAGGTGAAAACAAGGGCCACTCTGTATTGATTTCTGCTTGTTATGGTCTCTCATCAGAGTCAAAGTGCTGGAGATCAGCCAAGAAACAATGGCCGCCCTAGTACAGGGAAATATTGATTTGGCTTTTAATGTGGTTCAGCGTTTTTCCTAAATACATGAAGACCGATCAACCAACCTTGCAATAAATGGCCGACCTGCTCTACCAACTGACCTACAGCCGCCCTATCTAGCACCCCTTCTTTCACCTTGAATCATCTTCCGAGAGGGAAGCACAGAAATCTTGCAAAAACATCTGCAGCGAGCTCCAAACATCACTTTGCACGGTTTTTAATCTCTCCCTCCACAAACACCGCAACAACACAATCACCTTATTTCTCCGAAAAAAAACTCTGAGCTCTCAACAAATTGATGAAGCTGTTGTGTTACATGATGGCTGTCACGCACTCCCGTACTGAGACCTCAACAAGCCTTTGTGTTGGGGTTAATGGAAGATGTGCTGGCTTGGTGATTGCTGAGGACCTGTGCGTTGGATATAAAAGAGCCCCGAGAGAAGATGGGTTGCCGGAGTGGCCTTGATTGAAAAGTGTTTTCTGCAGCTGCTGAAAGCATTATTCCTCGTTCGGTTCCAAAGTGTAATGCATCTGTCAATGTTGACGGTCGACAAGGCAGTCAAGCAATTATGCTACTGGTTACACCAGTCTGCACATAGACAAGAGGGGCCTTATCAAAAGCAAAGACACGCACACTGCTGTCTCAGTTCTTTTATCTTACGGGAACTGACATTGTTCCGACCACAGATTGTCCTCAGGTAAAGATAAGGACACGAATCAAGTGAATTCGTTCACAGAGTCAAAGTAAATGTGAATGGATGTTTTGCAAAGAGTTGTATTTCAGTGAACTTTGACACATTCATTTATAGGGCTGGGACGAGACACTTATCTCGCGATTCAATACTATCATGATATTTGGGTGCCGATAACATAAGTGTTGCGATTTTTAAGTATTGCTATTCAATATTATGATTTATTGCGATTTTTTTTAACACTAGACCATGGGAAAAAGTTGAATCATACACTTCTAGGGACTTTTACTTTGGAAAATATCTAAATTGATACAGTAAAAATGTTTGATTTTCAGCATGTATGTAGCCAGAGATGTCTTAAAGTCAAAAATATCAGTCTTTGTCATTATTTATTAATACATTTCCCTCACAAATTAATGGTATTTTCTTTTCATTTCTAAGGGACATGTAATGTTTTAAACTACTGCTGAATATCATCAATCAATCTTATTTCCATATATGTATTTTGTATAAACAGTTCCCTTTGTTAACACCTTATTTTGAAAACCGGACGTAGTCACACATGTATACTTGCTAACTTCGCCAAGTCCGTCTCTAGCTCTCCCCGTCAGCTCCGTTCTCTTTAAACATCCATGGTCAGCTCCATCAGGGCTGTTTGAATGCATTTAACATAAATGTCAGTATATGGGTGCTCTACAGTTGTAGCGTCGGCCCATTTGACCACGGAGATGAGAGCAACGGCCGGCTTGACCGCACGTTTCCGCAACACGATAATGTTTCCTGTCCGTGACAGAGTTAGCATGCAGCTTTAGCCGTGATGTCTAGCTCTGCTTTTCCTGCAACGTGTGAAACCCAAAGTGTTTCCATACTTTACTGGATGTGCAGTGTTTACCACGCTGGATTTAACACGTGAGGCTTTTTTAGCCTTAGGAAATCTACTGTACTGTGCTATATACTGTAACTACAATGTCCCTGATTTGCAATCTAGCAGGAAACGTTTATCACATCATTTCCCTTTCTCCTACATGTTTCCTGTCTATGTCAAATACATTTAAAACGCCTTAAAAGATAATCCTCAGGATGGGGAAAAGAAAGTCTGGAGATGTGATGCAACAAAGGCTGTGATCCTGCCTCAAAGTCAAAATATCTAAATTAAATGAAACGTGTTCAATATCTCGAAATGTTTCGATGTACTGATGATGACAGAATGGAATTGCTATTTAATTTTAATGCTTATAATTTGGCTTCTTTTGTTTCTAGAGCTTGGAAAAAACATCAGGATGGTTTATTTGTTTAGTATTATTTGTAATTTATGTTGCTTCTCTGGTTTCTAAATAATGGTGTCTTCTTAGCCTGTTTGGGCGGTGCATATTATTTATGCATGATTCAATAATAGTAAAAATCGAATCATAACACAACCGAGACCATCAAAGCAAACTTAACCCACTCATCCCCTCCTCATCCTCTTGGATTCCTGTGCTGTTCACGTAGCGAGGAGCTCATAAGAATCCTTATCATGTCGCATGCCTGGAAGCACAGCTGTCATAAACCTCATCTACAACCTGAGGCCAAAACCAACACGCAGCCTCTGCTTTGCCATCGCTAGGTGTGCCGTGCACCCATTTCTCCCCAGATGTCTCTTATTCCACACAAGCCTGAGAAAACAAGACACTGAAAGCAGAGGAGGAAAAGCTGCGGAGGTATGCGAGCAGGAAGAATGCAAGCTCTAATTTCTCATGTGTGCTGTTGCCAAAGCAAATGTCTTTGTTGTTGGGAAGTGTTCCCTTGTTTAGCTCTCAGCGATTCCAACTGAGATTTCATTTATTATCATCAAATATACCATGAAATGAACACTATGGGTGAAAATAAACATACAGTAGGGGGAATGCCAAACGCAAGAACTCAACACCACAAAGGCATGAAATACTCACTGGGATGATACACCGACGAGGACAACGTAGCAGCTTCTGATACGGCTGATTGTTTCCATGTTTGTACTTTGATCTTACTTTGGTTATTAAAGAAGCCACAGGGAGTAAACTAGACATCAGATTGTTGTTGCAGTGATTAAATCCCAGTGTGTAATAGGGCTGGGACGATACACCTATCTCCGATTCGATACTATCACGATACTTGGGTGCCGATTCCATATGTATTGCAATTCAATATTATGATTTATTGCCTTTTTAACACTAGACCATGGGAAAAAGTTGAATCATACACTTTTAGGGACTTTTAATTTGAAAAATATTTAAATTAATACATTAAAATGTTTGATTTTCTGCATGTATGTAGCCAGAGATGTCCTGGAGTCAAAATATATCAGTCTTTATCAGACATTATTTATAAAAAAAATTCCAGTAACCCAAAAAATCAAAGAATAAAGACATTTCCTTCACAAATTAGTGGTATTTTCTTTTAAATTTATAAGGAACATGTAATGTTTTATACTTCTGGTGAATATAATCGAATCAGTCTTATGTCCATATATGTATTTTGTATATACAGTTCCTTTTGTCAACACCTTATTTTGAAAACCGGACGTAGTCACACGTGTATACTTCCGCTAACTTCTCCAAGGTCGTCTCTAGCTCTCCCGTCAGCTCCGTTCTCTTTATACATCCATGGTCGGCTTCATCGGAGCCGTTTGAATGCATTCAACATAAATGTCAGTATATGGGTACTCTACAGTTGTAGCGTCGGCTGATTTGACCACGGAGATGAGAGTGACGGCCGGCTTGACCGCACGTTACCGCAATACGATAACGTTTCCTGTCCATGACAGAGTTAGCATGCAGCTTTAGCCGTGATGTCTAGTTCTGCTTTTCCTGCAGTGTGTTTCCATACTTTACTGGATGTGCAGTGTTTACCACTTTGGATTTAAAATGTGAGGGTTCAGGTCATATCCACGAGGACCCACCGCTGTTTTGTACTTCCTCGTTGCAGCCAGCTGCGGTTTTTTTTGGTTGACAGATACAGAACGGATATGACGTCACGTTACTCAGACTACAATAAAAGTGGTAGCTTCCTTCTACCTCTGCATAGACTCAAATGAAGCACATATACAGTATAGATTCTGGCATTAAAAAATCTATTTAAAAATCGCGATACATAGGTGAATACATTTTTTCTCCACCTCTAGTGTGTTATGTGTGATATGCATGCTTAGAGACAGTATACAGTCCTCACTGATATTTTCAGATTTGGTGACATTGAATTGTCCTCTGAGGACCGCCCTCGGTTTGCACTACCCCGATAACTAAAGGGTCAGCGGCTCAGAGCAGATAGAGGGCTCAGTGTGTTAATAGGTCATGTCTGTGCACAGTGTGACACAGTCAGGCTTTGTTGTGCTCATCTAACCCCCTTTTACTCACTCAAGCGTTTCTCTTTCTTCTTCTTCCGATCCAAAACCTGCAGCTCACTTACTTCCCCTTCATGTCCTGCTCCCTCTCACCTTTCCTTAACCTGAAACTTTTTTTGCTCTCCAAACTAGTAGTATTTCAGATTTAATTAGGGATTTATGAAATGGGAATTGTATTATATTTTCAAAAACTAGGTTCTAGGATGAAAAATAATGTAATTTTTGACACACCCTGATGAAGGCTTGTTGAGTCCAAACGTGTTGGTGTTATCCATGTGTCAATAAAGGATTTTTAATTCACAATCAGAGTGCCTCGGATGTGTTCTCCAGACTGCCATCCTATACCAAGGACTTCCTTTCAAAGTAAGCTGGACAATCACTGTTTTTTTTTGTGGTAATCTCATTTTTGTTGGAGATAAACTTTAGTAGGGATGGACAATATAGATAAAATCTCTTTCATGGTGTAGGTTAATATACTGTATGTAAAGAATAATGCCGGACGAGGTGTCTATTATCAGGAATTAATGGACGCCGTGGAGGCCAGAACACTTAGCACTGCATCACATTAATACAATATAAATAAAACAGTCCTGCTCATTAATTTGTAACATTAACCACAATAACTTAATAGAACCAGGGATATTAAAGGCATTGCTACTCTCTGACGTGTCACAAATTCCTTTCGTATATATCATTATACAGTATGGCCTGACCGTGAACCTCAGGTAACAGTCTTTCCACTCTCTGTTTCTGTTAGAGGACTATATATATACATATATATATACAGTAAGCTGCATATGCTGCTGATGTGTCTCTTCGCTGGCCCTGCTGCAGACTCTTGGCACAGCTTGAGCCTCCATCACACTGTCTAAAGCTCCCATTCTTGGCTTCTTCCCCAACCCTTGCTGCTGCATCTCTCTCTCCAATCACACCAATTAAATGTCAGTCTGCCAAAAAGGGAAAAAAAAGAAGCCTTTTTCTGCTCACACATACTGTAAATTCACCTCCCTCGCATCTCCCGTTTCTCTCTTTCACCAGCTCTCTGTCTCCTGCAATGCAGACATTTTTAAAAAGGCTGGCAGCATGCAGGCCCATTGCTCTGGAGCAGGTCCAGTAAGTGATTAGAGGAGGGACTGAGAGCATCCCTGTGGCTGACTAATGTCCAAGTGTAAATCATCTTGAAGAGAACGAGAGAAGGAAACGAGGAGAGAGAAGGTCAAATAAAAAGGAGCAGACGAGGGTACATGGTTAGGGAATAAGAAAAGGTAGATGTTTACTGCAGATGAGATTACCATCCGAGGCGCAAAACTGTGCATCGCCGCTTTTTTTCAATTTAGCTGGGTACTTACTAAGACAACACATAAAACGAGCCCTGCAGCAGTTCATCTGATTTGCATTAAGTGCAGAGAAATAACACCGTATGTTGGTCTGTGTTGTGCATGTCTGGAAAACAATGGAGAGCAAAATAGAGTATTCTCTGAGGGTGGATGCAAAATATTGGGATATTGTTCAAAGAGAAGACACTTTTGGGACTACAATTGTGCATTGTTCCTGTAAGAGGAGAAGGCTATACTGTAGATGTGAGGAAATATTTGTTAAACAGCCTGATTTTGTTAGCTCGTACGAAATGATCAGTGACTCGGATCAGTGACTACATTAGTGCTTTAAACTGATAGAAACAAAGTAATAGGCCTACTTAATTATTTAATTGGCTGCTTCAATCATATCACATTAGACTGGACCTGCTGCGAACTATCAAAAGGAAAGGAAAAATACACATTACGCTGAGGGAAATGACAGCCTGCTGCATTGCTGCTCTTTTGTTGTGTGTTGTGGTGCTGAACACAGAGCTCCTGTAAAAGAATCGGACTGTAAATGCATCTATTAATTAGCTGCAATATCATTTACTATTGACACTTAAGTGTTTTCATTGTCTGAACTATTAGCCTTCTAGAGACAGACCAAGGTTGTCTCATCTCTCACTGTCTCTCTCTCTCTCCAGCTGTAGTCTCTCTCTCCCCCCTCCATGAAACCGAGAGGTTGAAGGACTAACTCAATATCAGGCTGGAAATCAGTGCTTCACTGCCCTCTCTGGTTGAGAGCTTTAAATCGTACCTCTGACCGCACCAAGACAAATGTCTCAACAACTATTGGATGAATTATACAGTTTCGTTCAGACCTCCATGTTGCCCTCAGGGCGGCTTGTTCCCTTCTAAACAGAATATATTAAAATACATATTGTATGAGCCAAACACACAGCTTTTCTTCCATTTTACCAGTGAAAACCATCCGTGCTGCCCTTAAGTAAACACAGACAAACATTACATGACTGTTTAGTACCTTCAGCAGCTTCCTGGTAGACAGTTTTTGGAGAGTCTGTTCTCACAAATGAAAGACTGTTTTTCACTGAGTGACCGAGTGATGAAGTTATACACGATTGGTCGGCCTAATGTTGGAGTTTCCTCATTGGCCGTTGCTCTTTCAAAATGAAAAGGCTGGAACAGTCCTTTGTTTACGTTTTCATTCATTTCTGATGGAAAGCAGGAGAAGCAGTCGCCCAGTGCATGGTGGGAGTGTTGCGGCGAGTTGGAGAGGGTCTGTATTTGCATAACGTTGAAAAATCTCAACGTTATGCAAATGAGCCTGTCTAGCGCGACGCATTCGGCTCACGAAACTAAGACCAAGCTGTCAAACTAGGCGATCTAGCTCTAGTTCTAGTTCTGTTTAGACGGAATAACAGAAAGTTTAGGAGCAGGCCACCATGTTGTTTCCTTTTTGAAACGGCAAGCCAAAAACCAGGGACCAATTAGGTGCATTCCACGATAGAGTAAGTCAGCGTTTGAACGGCCAGTAGAGCGGAGCAGCACATCCCCTAGTGTCCTCACCAGACCTGGTGGACATGTACCGCTGAGTTCAACATTATAGACATGACCACTGACTATTTGGGTAACAACTAAGCCACAAATTCACAGACTGACCACACACGGTCCAGCCATATACTCGGTTTTGACCGAGTCTTGTTGTGTGAATGCATGCCTCACTGCTAGTGCCTTAAAATAAAACCCCTCATACGCCGAATACCAGCAAACTCCAAAACAGACACAGTGATATAAAGTGCCAGCTGGTCTAAAATCAAAGACATTTTACCCCTAAGCTTCAACACTGCCGCTCCAGCAGAAAGAATCCAACAATTCATTAAAAGCGATGTTATTCTCTTCGCCACCGTCTTCAATATCTCTTCTTTCCAAAGCCCAGGCTGATATTTCCAGCTGACTTTTATTGGTTTTGTTGGCACTACAGGCTCTACGGATGATTCCAGGAAGGGCGACGTGAGAAAATCAAAGCCTCACTGATCTGCAGTTCCACACAGAAGCATTGAATCTTTTTATTGCCTAATATCACACAGTGACCCCTGTCAGATGTCGGGGTCAGCTTATGTCCACAGGTATTCTCTCTGTGTGTGTAAAGGCTGAGAGGAAGGATCTTAGAGAAGCAGAGCAACAGCAAGACTCGAGGAGTATTTCAAAAATAAAAGTCTTTCAACCTTATTTCTAAGAAATAATGTTTATTCCGTCAGTCTGGATGGCTCTAAATGATACCCACAAGCCTCCGCCACCATTACCAGATAGTTGGACCCTGGTCAAAGCTGGCAGATTCTGTGCTCCAGTCTGAGTTAGAGGGGCAGGACTTAACGAAGGGTCAATTAAATGGAAACACGACTAACTGTTTATCACTAAAGGTGTCTCCATAAAGAAAAATAAATTGGAAAAGCGTTGCTTTAAAGCCAACATCCACTGGAGTATTTCAGTGTCAAGTTGAGCAAGGCTGCATTGGATAAATTGGTTAAAGTGCACCAATGTGTTTCTATCTTCCCATCTGTCCAACTTTAAATGTGTAGTATGAACGTATGTGAACTTGACCACTGTGTTTGTGTGTATCCCCTGAAAGAAATGGGCCTCGATAGCTGTTTAGTGGTAATTGAGTGGCTAAGTGGCTGAGGACATCCTGCCAAGTCAGCAGCAGCACAGGAAAGAGGAAAGAGGTTTGGCTCTGGGGGCCAGCGGCTACATTACCCCCCTCCTGCATATTAAATATTAAACATCCATCCACATTATTGTCAACCCAGAACAAAAATGTGGACAAATTACAGGAATGGACGATAGATCAGGCAGCCAATACAATCCATCATTCCTGTGTTCGGTAGAAGAGGTTGTGTATTGTGAAAGGTGTCTCTGCTTGTTATAAAAATATTCATTTCATCAGAGTTATTACACAAATAGAAGTGTCTGCTTCTCAGATGTGTTGAATTACCGGTTGGGCAGTGATGATATCCATTTGGGAATCCCCAGGAACAGCCATCATTTCTGTTCCCTATAGTTTCCGGTTCGTAGATGTCCATTTTAATGTGTCATTAGATGCATCTGTTTCTCATGAATATCTAATATCACATTAAAGTGAGGGAAATCCCTCAACAGTTTTACAGCCAGAGCCTCCGAACAAACACCGTGTTCAGCATTCTGAGAGAGCATCGATTAGACGGCTGATGTATACTTATGTAGTGCATCATTTATGTCCGCCTACTCAGTCTGAAATTCAGCATTTAAAGGTCGCACAGATAATGGCTTAGATTCCTGAAAACAGACATGGAGTCAATACTAAACAGCACAAAAACCAACAAACGAAGGAAGTGAAAAGCAGGTAAACTTCTTGGAGGAGATAAGGTCAAATTTCTCTCCACGTAACATTCATTCGTAGGGGTGTCACGTTTCTCCAAATCCACGATTTGATTTGACTTTAAGGTCACAATTCGATTCAGTTATCAATTTAATCATGCCATTGTTAGAGTATGGAGTCTTGATTCGTAAAGATCAACAGATCATTGGTTTTATGCCCTAGACAACTGTCATTTACACTTTCAAATTCTTATTTAAAAAGAGAGGCCATCAAGTGTTATATTTTTTGGAATTTACCACACTAAGGCCATATAGTTAAATTTAGTAATAACTTATTTCACCAGTTGATATTATTGGTCAATTGGGGAACAAGCTGTTAAACAACAAAAAGAAGATCCACTAGATGGCAGGAGGATATTTTACAACAACAGCTGGAGTTTCTCAGAGTTTACGAGGCACACCTGAATGCACCAGGAAATTCCTGTCGGCGCCTACAAGCTTTACACTACGCTACCTGCGGTACTGTAGAAAAACGAGTACCGTCACGTTTTCAGAATTGGTACCAAAGTATCGTTTCTCATGACATCCCTAATCGTGTTAAATAATCGGGATCTCAATATTGATTTTTGCGATAATCAAGCAGCCCAAGCAGCTTTCTAAAGAACTGTTCATACAAACAACTTGACACTCGAAATTGTGTTCCTGGGGTCCTGAGCAATACACCCGCCGTGACATAGTTGCATCCCCCAGCAATGCTGAGCACATGAGTCATTTGGGTGCAAAAACTCACACAAGCATCGGCAGAGAGCGAGCTGTACCCAGCATGCCGTTCAGTGGTGTAACAGTTAATAGGGTCCCCTCGCAACAGACAGTTGATTAGATGTTTATGTAGAACAAAACCAAACTGCCGCTTATAGACCTAGTTATATTATAATTAACTATAAAATAGACTGTAATTTAATATAAAGGTGCATTGACTGAGAGTCATGGTTCTATTAAAGCCTATTTACTTCTATAGTAGGTTGCTAAATTGAACAAGTGAGTGTTTTATAAAGCCACTGCAGAACTTGAAGGTAATTATTCTGGTGTATAATTACAGTCATTTAGATAATTATCTGGCGAAGGTGTATTGATTATAACTTCAGAGCTACTTTTAAAACATTTCAATTAACCTGTGCTGAATAACGCTAGGCCCACCGAAGAAAAGGCAGCTTTGAAAAACTAGACATTCAGACAATTATTAAAATATATATTTGAAAAGTTCAGAAATTGAAAAAGTGCATTCTGCAGGAACATGCGGGGAAAGTTAATGGATTTCATTCTCTTCGATGAAGTATGGAGTTTGAGGCGACTGGTGACGGATGTGGAAGCAAATATTACAAAATGTGAGGTATAATAGTGTGTTAAAATAGGTGATTCAGGTTTATTACAATTTGGGTCTCATCTTTTATACCTTTGCCCATAATTTCTACCAATATATTTCAATTTCTATTCATCCTTTATTTCCATCGAGTACAGTATGTCAGAGTGTAACCAGGAAGTTGGTCTGTAAACTATAATGGATGTATAATGGACAGGTGTTTGAAAGTTTGTTTGAAACCTGTCTGATCGGGGGCTTCCTGGTGTCCTTGTGGTTAAGACGCATATTATACAACCGCTTTTCATTTCTTGTCTGTATCTCTACTGTCACTATCAAATAAAAGGCAAAAAGTCATAAAAATAGTCCTTTAAAAGACATATTGTTTGACTGTTCGTGTTCCCAGATCTCAGCAATTCACTTAGTGAGTACTATGTCATTATTTCTGATGGGAATAATGGCCAATACCAAGAAAATGACACCCAAATTGTAAGAAATCATAATTTTCTTACAGTATAATACCGGGAGATTTTTCTTTGTGCTTCTATCTGAATGTCATGAAAATGCACCTGGTCCTGGATGTTGAAACCAGGCGGCAGTAATTGGTGCTCTTTTCAGCAGCTTCCTAAATGAGCTCTGCAGTGTTCTGCTATGTTCTTTTTCTGTAAATTAGACTGTGCATCAGGAGATTTGTGCTCAACCATGTGTGTTCATCTGTATCCGTGCTTACACCTGTGTGTGGGCGTATTTGTTAAGAGACAATGAACACAATGTACATGACTGTACTGTACATTCCAATTAACATTCACAGCAGCTGACTGAGCAGATGATTTTTTCCAGTGTTTTACAGAAAACTCTTATCAGCTTGGATACTCATGAAATATTCTCTAACCTCAAGACAGGTGCTCGAGGTCTGCATTGCCCGACTGAATACATTATAACAGGCCTATAGACCCATTCTCATGTCAAAAGCTCCTCTGAATGCAGCTGAAAAAAAAATACTTTGAGGAGAACAAGACTGGTGTGGCCTTTACAGCCCTCGACATCCCATTACCCACTGCAGCCTGGTGAATTAATGCATGGAAATATCATGTGACCACATCATATTTCCTGGGTATTTATTTTCAAGTGGGTCATCAGCCACTGGTAAATAAATACATAACACGATCTGAATCTGGACTAGTAAAAAATATCCACTGCAAGATGACAATATAGGTAACCAGGCATAAACTAAATTAACTATTAGGGGCCAGGTCCGAAATTAACACCCGCAAAGCGCCAAACCGTCGAGTGAGTAAATCTCGGAAGGCTATCCGCCACACTGGCGGGTGAACGTTTGTACCAAAATAGTCTTACCATAAAAAACTATAAATTTGGTTAGACCGAGAGTTTCTACTGTGTTTTGGCGTCATTTACGCTGCTTCTGTCCTCTGCTCTCTGTGTCGGAGTTTGACACAGACGCAACGAGTGAGAGAGAGTATTTAAGTTACAACGTTACAGCTGTGAACGTAGCAGTGCAATTTGTCAGTGAATAAATGCTTCAACTCCTCAAAGGGCTCGAGCTTAAAAGAATAAGATCAGGGAGGATGAAAATTAATTTTAGGATGAGAGTTGAAAGAAAATGAACCTGCTAACGTTACAATGAACAGCGATGAAAATTACGCTTTGTATAGCACAGTTCTTATTAAACCTCCTTGACAACATAAACACACACACAAAGCACATACCGCCAGCCTCTGATCTCACAACAGCCACAGCGGCAACAGGGAATTCAACCCAAGTCAATGAGGTAAACTTTCTGGTATTAATGTTAGACTGTTTGATGTTAACGGTAACGTTACAGTTAACGCTCGCTAACGAGTCAGCAGCCGACGTTTGCATTTACAGTGAGTGAGCTGACGATAACTTTACGTTAACTACGAAAAGTCAAAACTCTGCAACAGGAACATTTTGTCCGTGTCAACATGTTGCTCCTCTCCCCATGACAAGTGCATCTTGTCCAGCAGCTCCTCCAAATTTAAGACGCACCAGCTAGCGGGGACGGTTCTAGTTTTTTGGGGACCCATTTGCAAAATCTTGTTTTTGACCAAATGCTACTTCTTACACATAAAAATATATATATTTAAATTTAACTTGTTACCATCAAAATCCAAACAAACATGCAAATTAATTATTGATTAAGTTCTCTTAGTTTTGTATTCAACATAATACCTTATTAATTTAATGAAATGTAGTGAAACAAATGTATATGTGACACAAAAATACAAAATACGCTTGGCAGGCCACTGTTATGGGCCTTGAATTACTGCTGGCATATTATATATGACATATGTCATTTATACCTAATAAGAGTCGGGTCGTGATACCTAATCAATGCATCTTATTTCACATCTTCGACTTCCTCTGTCCTTGCATAATCAGGAAATCAAACAGGTTTGCCACCAAGAAGGATTAAACAATGGTCTTAATGTTCTCTGGAGGAGCAGGGAAAGAAACAAGGAGACAAAAAAGAAAAACGAGCTGCACCTCCTGAAAGCTGTAAAGAAGAAAGTGGAGACACGAGCTTCTGTTTACGTCCAACAATAACAACATGAAACTCTTTTCCTCAATTTCCCCATTACAATAAAGAGCCACTGTAATGCCTTCTGCTCCTTTCAGAGAGGCAAAGTAAATATGGGGAAATGATTACTTGGAAATAAGCGCCATTTATTTGCCGTGTCAACAAATGCAGGGAAACATATAGACGGCACATTGCATTGTGGGAACTTGGCAACTGTTCCCCTTTGCTATCAGCGTGTTATATGGCTGAATAAACATGATAACAAATGGTAGGAATGTGGAAACCAAAGAAAATAGACTCTTTTTATTACTCTTGTTTTTTACTAGGGCCATATTTAAAATAAAAAAATTAACAGTTAAGCTATGAAAAACATGAATGTTTAAGCAATCAATTAATTTATCTCACAAATCCCTCAACATGATTTAACAAGCAATCCAAGTCATCTCTAACAAACATGTTCATATAATCTGTAGTCATTAATCTGTATTCTCCGAGTTAAATTATGACCACTATGATTCTGCCTTTATGTAGCTCCTTATATACGCATGTACACAGTAGCTGCTGAATCATAATTTACTGTTCCTCGGCTGTCAACACAGCAGATATGAAGTTAAAGATACACTAAGGTACCAGTTTATTAGGTAGGCTGCACCTGTACGATCCTGCTATAAATCATACCTTTGTAAAGCACTGATTCACACCTCTTCTCAGGACTGTGTTCACTGCACCAGTGGCGAAGGATAGCAAAGTAACTTTGCCATTATACTGTACAAGCACTGTAGTTAAGTACAATATTGAGGTACTTTCTACTTCTACTATACATGTCAAAAAGAAATACTATACTTTTTACTCCACAACGTTCTTATGACCGCTATAGTCAAATGTGTATTGTTTATTAAAGTCGCAATAGACATGTTTTTTGCTTTAAAGGAACAGTGTGTAACATTTCGGGGGATCAATTAGCAGAAAAGGAATATAATATTCATAACTATGTTTTCATTAGTGTATCATCACCTGAAACTAAGAATCGTTGTGTTTTTCGTTAGCTTAGAATGAGCCCTTCATATCTACATAGGGAGCGGGTCCTCTTCACGGAGTCCGTACTGATACTCTTATCAACATGGGAGTGGGCAAATATGCTGCTTTATGCAAACGTATGTATATATTTATTATTGAAAATTAATTAACAACACAAAACAATGACAGATATTGTCCAGAAACCCTCACAGGTACTGCTCAAATCATAACATGGCAAACTGCAGCCCAACAGGCAACAACAGCTGTCAGTGTGTCAGTGTGCTGACTTGACTATGACTTGCCCAAACTGCATGTGATTATCATAAAGTGGGCATGTCTGTAAAGGGGAGACTCGTGGGTACCCATAGAACCCATTTTCATTCACATATCTTGAGGTCAAAGGTCAAGGGACCCCTTTGAAAACAGCCATGCCGGTTTTTCCTCGCCAAAATTTAGCACAAGTTTGGAGCGTTATTTAGCCTCCTTCTCGACAAGCTAGTATTACATGGTTGGTACAACCTCCGGAAGATCGATAACGTTAATGCGTACAGACCACGCTTGATTGACAGCTCCCTGACTGCCCCTTTGTTGTTGTTTTTGAGTATATAAAGTATAATTAAGTCACAAAATTCCCAGCATACTGTAGCTCCACCTAACTTCCACATGAGAAGAGGTCCAATTAGCCAGTATGGATGTGCAGGATGTGTATGGATATAAACACTCCAGTATGGATGTGCAGGGCCTTTACATACTGTACTAATAGAGAATCCACACACACACACACTATTACGCTGGTCTATAAGAAATTCTGAACATGCCTTTTATTCCTCAGGGGGAACCTCGGCAGCCAACAAGCGAGCTAATCTTTCTGCTATACCATTTATGCCTTCTTATACTAAAGTATATATGATTATTTATACATTTAGTTTTTCCCGCATCACAACCACTTGTGCTGCCAGGAGGTGCTGCTGCTAGTGGGGTCAATTTGTTCTGGCTGAATGAATGAGTGGTTAGAGCTTGGTATGCTATGGGTGACTGCGCTCTCCACCAGACCTCTCAGTCACCAGACAGCAGCTATTAGTGCATTGCCTGAGCCCTAAAGGGATGTTTCAGCTCTCGTCAGGCAGTAATGAGGAGGGCCAGTGGGAGGTATACAGGGTCATGTCTTTGCTGCTGGTCGGCTCACAATTAATAATACATGGTAAACTCGGAGATCTGTCTAAGGAGAAGGAGGGGGTATTTTTAGCTTGCCTTGCACAGCATCCATTTACACAGGTATATCAAGTCCTGATGTAGCCCTATGAAGTACAGTAGGTTGTGAGGTTGTGGGTGGTGAATGTTTACATACCAGTAAAGAGGACACTCAAGACTAGGGGTGGGGGTAATCAATCAGTACAGCACAGTATCGCGATATTTTGCGTGGCAATATTGTATTAACACAAAAACGTCAAGTATCGATCTTTTATTATATAAACTGTGAACCTCTTAACAATCCGACCGCTATTCTGTCTTTCAGAGGTTGTAGTGGACTCTTAAAGCTAGAGAGAAGATACTGGCATCATATGAAACTAACCGAAGGAATTGATTGGTACAACCATGTCATAGCTTGACGGGAAGAAAGCTAAATAACACTCCAAGCTTATGCTAGATTTTGGTGAGGAAAAACTGGCAAGGCCATTTTCAAAGGGGTCCCTTGACCTCTGACCTCAAGATATGTGAATGAAAATCTAAGATGAACAGAGTGAAAATTGTATCTTATTAAATAAAACACATGTTGACGAACTGCATAATTTGCAGTTGAAAAAAGGTAATAAATTGCAATATATCACAATATATCTTTTTGCAATATTTAGCATATCATAAAATGTTTAAAATCGCATTAAGATCGTATAGTGATAATATCGTATCGTTAAACTGATATAAACAGGCATATTTTTATTTGAAAGATTAATTCTAGATATACAGCTCAACAAGTTTAGAGCTTGCAATTTTTACAGATCTTAAATATTTCATCGCACTAAAACACACCAATTGCATCTTCTAATTTGCTTTGCCAAAGACATTTTGGAGGAAATGTGACGGCTGCTTGGATTACATTTAATGTTTTTAAAAGGGGAAAATCTCCTGACCTGCATGCTGTCTGGTTTACAGCTGCTGCTGTTTGTCTGACTGCTTGTGTATGCTATCTGCCCGAAGCTTGCGTGCCAGACTGCATGTCATTTATGTAACACGTGTTGTCACATGTGTGATTGTATGTGAGTAGTGGGCGTGTTGGGAATGTTTGGATGCGGGCTGCTGTCTTTTAACGTTTCTTTTTCAGCCCTTACGCCTTTCTCTCAAGAGGCTTCTTCTGTTCTTAATGACTTGATGGAAAACAGTATATTTATTCATGATGTTTCCGTCTCAGTGACTTTGATCAGGTATGAAAAAGCAATAGTTCCTTGTGTATACATATGTGCTGGGTAAATCGTCCAATCAAAGGACTACATAAACAACTGACAACTTTTGTCACACTGTCAAAAGGTTAGAAAGAGACTTCCTGCATCATCATAGAGAAAAACATCACTTCAACAATATAGCAAGCCGACACGGTCCAAAAGTCAAAGAATTAGGATTTTCTTTTTTTTCGTATACCTGACTGCAGAATGACCAGTCCGTTCTCATTCCCAAGGCATCAAATACCGATGCTTTGTCACGGCCATCAGCGTATGATACCACAGCACAAGGCACCCTTTAGATTTTTTGCAGGGATCTGTACCAAACAAAGATGTTTTCTTAAGTCTATAGAATATGATGTGTATGCCAGGACATCGCTGCAGCACCAAATTATTTAATTTATAATGGTATTTTGACTCACATTTCACCTTTAACAAATACTGCGATATGAAAATTACAGTATTTGATAAATGTTTGATTAATTGTGCAGCCTTACTTTGGTTAAATATTGTATAAAGGGAACATGTACTATCTCATGCTTTAAGTCAGCGGTTTTCAATATTTAACCAAAACGATGATCTTTCCCCAACATTAACCAAGTTGCTTTGAGTGGTCTATTTATAACCATAAAAGCATTAATCCCGTTTTAGCCAGGAGGAATTCAATATACATTTTCCTCATTACGTTGATTAAGCAGCATTAATAGCATTGGACAGTATATGAATGCTATTTTTAGGAGGCAGTGTAGCAAAAAGCTCAGTTGAGCCGTATGCTACAAAATGTTCTAAGATCTGACATTTTGAACAGCTCACCTCAATAATAATCATTTTCCTGTCATCTACTGACCCAACCTTATGGATTTTCTTTTTTTTTTTGAAAAAAATAGATAACCTCTGTCATGTTAGGTTCAAGCAATATTTCATTTTGGTTGAACCTTGACCTCTCAGCATGTCAACCTCCAGCATGATCAGCATCAAGAATAAATTTAGCAGTGACACAAACACACAAATCTTTTCCTCCTGCTCCTCTAAAATTGCAAACAGACAAACCACATCCCCAAAACCCATGGAAATAATGAATTCTATACTGGTTGCTTCGGTTTAGCTCATACTTTACTGTAAGTGCACAACAATGACTCCAAAACCAATGGAGTTATGTCACCGGGGGGCAGCAGGATTAGCCAATACAAATGAACAACGCTGTCATTACGCTCTGTTTGTGCCATGGGATAACTTCTCACAATGCTCTGCAGCCACATGTGTAAATAATTTACACATGTGCTCTAAAAAGGATGCATGTGCTTCCACATGTGCGAGAGATAGAACAGTAACATCAAACAGAGGATTTGGGTGGCATTTAATTCAAAGCCGTAATCATTTTAGCACAGCATATGTCTCGCTAAATTTCATTTACAGATGTGTCCATTAGCATCTTTTCTTTAAGTGCATTATTTTATATTGTAAATGTGAGAGAATAATGAACACTAGATTAGAAATGTAACGTACTGCCTCATATAGGATCAATGAATAGGTTTTAAGAGCTGGTCGCAGTAGAAAATGGCACAATCGGAATTCATTCTCCCCCCCAAAAAAACCCTTCTAACAGGGAAAAAAGAAAAAATGGAAGAAACCTCAGGAAGAGCAACAGAGGAGGGGTCCCCCTTCCAGGATGGACAGACGTGCAATAGATGTCGTGTGCACGGAGGAACAACATAATGAAAATACAACTTAGAAAATCCATAGAGAGCCAGAGCAACACGACCTCCTCTCCACGCCAAACTCTCTCTCCCTGCGGTGAAGGACAGGTTTCCCATCATTGATTGTCAACCAGACTGTCCTCGGAGCGGCACGGATCTGCAGCGATGTTGACAACCCACCCGACCCGTCTTGAAACACGGATCCCGTTTCGTTTACCATGTCATCACCAATCACATCTATACAACCAATGTGTTTATGGTTAAATTGTTACAAGAGCACAACATTCTTCATAGATCTAGCCTCTTATTTTTGCTCTCAAAGTGCACCAGGTTGATTCATTTAAATTAAAAATGTACAACATTTTCTCACAGGGAGCACATCCCCAAACCCCCCTAGAGGGTCCGAGGTCCACCCACCACAGTCTTATTAAATCCTGTGGGAAACACTTAGGCAATGACATCAAAAGCTGGATGCCCCCCTCCACTTCTGGTGCCTTTGAGTCAGTCCCAATAGCTCTCCCAGCTTCTCTCCATTTTCTCTGTACCGGGCCTTTAACTCCCTCAGGTCAGTCAGCAAGCTTGTTGGCTCGTTAGATTAGCTCGGTCACTAATGGGACAATACGGTCAATACAGTTTATTCAAAAGACATATTTGTGCAACTCCGGTCTCATAATTGTGTGGAAAAACATTGCTCTTTTGTGGAACAGTTTATACTGTTTATACTGGGTTCTGGTTTTTAAGCCTACTTCGCCCCATGCAAGCAAATCCATGATTTTTCCACACAATTTTGTTGTATTAAATTCTGGTTAGACCCAGCATTTATGACAAACAATATATGGCGCTGAGTAATTGCTGTAAATCCACAAAATATTCTGTGTGTGAGGAAGCGAGAAAGAGCATACAAGGTCAGCCCTAAATTTAAAGGATCATAGCTGACTCCACTGGCATTAATCACCACTGTCACGTTACTTTGCAATTTTTGCCTTGTACTTAGCGCCACCCTTTCATTTCACTTGTGGTTGCAAAAAACCAAGAGGGCGACGACCGAAAACCAACACCGTGTCTCAATTTGCGTACTTACTATTTTGAGGGCAGAAGTGTGGTCACACTTAGACGTATGGCAGATGCAGTGCACTCTAAGTAACCAGATGTTGTACTCAAAACAGTCAAAATGTTGAGTGTGGAACGCTGGACACTTCTCTCCCTCAATAGTCGCCATCTTTGCTTTGCAGAAAAAGGGGAGGGGCCACCAACCTATTTCAACCTTGTGAAAATGGCAGGTGAGGAAGCTGCAGCCACGGTGATTATAATGGCAAGCATCGAACTATACAAATTTAAGTTATACATGTGTACCACTAGTTGGATAGAGAGGCCATTATTGGGTTAATTTATCCCTCTGAATTAAATTACTGCTGATACGGTGTGATGTCCGTGGCTGACTATCACAGGCTGATCTACTCAGCTTCCGGTGAGTGCACAACAGCCGAGTGTGACTTGAAACAACACTACCCGCACTAATTCACGCACTAGGCAAGTAAGTACATATTGAGCACAGTGTACTACATGGAAGTGTACTAACGGAAATATCTGAATGGAGACACAACACAAGCGGGCGACGGCCAGAAACCAAGATGCGACGGCCAAAATGACGAACTCAAGGCTTCAAAATCATAATCCACAAACCAATGGGTGACGTCACGGTGACTATGTCCACTTCTTATATACTGTACAGTCTATGGTTATTACCAATTACCAAAAATAAGACTATAAAGTGCAAATATATTTTAAAAGGCTGGTTTCACTCATAAGTATTAAAACTTGTGTTTTTTGCTTTTTTCAGTCACAGCTGAATTTCGTCTTTCGTCTAGGACCAGGCTTCCGATTGCATTTACACTTTGATATTAATAATGTGCTAATGTGTCTCCGACCACCTGTGAAGGTGGTGTGCAGGATCAGATCAGACATTTAGATTTAAAGTGGTTTTGCACTAATTAGAATCTGATACCTCATTAATGGAAGGTGTAAATAGGTTAGGAGTTTTGACTAATAAGCTGCATACTGTATGTCTCTGTGCTGTATACGCAGATTTCTACTAAGAGACAAAAAGCACAGATAAGGATGCCTGCAAGACATCAAAAAGCTTTACTGCCATGACCGTTTTTATATACAGTCCTGCCACTCATTTGTCTCCCCCTATCACTTCCTTTCTATCTATTTTTCATCCATCTCTTTCTCACCGAACAGACAGGGAAGATTGAAATTCAAGAGTTGAAGAGCATCCAGAAAAAAAAATGACCATCCACACGCCCTCTAGATGAAAACATCATTTCCATCTGCTCTTAAAGCTGCCACCTGTAGGATTTGGTATTTAATGACTTATTTGATGACTGATATTAGTCCCTTGGTGATGGTGCTTTGCAGTGGTGACTCAGTTGACTTTCCTTGAATTAATGTGAAATTAAAAAATAAAACTCTACACTCTCCCTTTCCGGTATCTTTCTGTGTGATGGTCTGAGCCATCCTTTCTGTTCTGAAATGCTGATTAACTGACTGACAGCTATCTCAGATGTCGCTGATTTTGCTCACTCCATCACATTTTCCTCCACTATCTCTGTCATCAGTCCCAGATTTCTATTACACCCTATGAAGAGAAAATGACACACATGACAAGGCTTGAGTGCTGCTGCAAAGCTACTCCTCTGATACCAGAGAAAAAGGGGAAATCACTTTAGGACCACATCAAACCCCTCTGATTGAATTGATTAATCAGAGATGGAGCGATGGATGGATGGAAAAATGCAAAGTGGAAGCCTAATATACAAACCACTTTAATCATGAATCCCACAAAAGGAAACAGGATTTTCACAAGCTGCTGAGAGAACTACAGACTAAAAAAATGCAGTTTAATGAATATCTTTATGTCTTTTTACAATGTGAATCAATGTGATCTATGTTTAGCAACCTCTTTATCTTCATTATTAAAGGATTTCCTTCTATAGAAAGACGGCACATTGAATCAAATAACATTTTTACATGAACTTCATTCTCTGGTTTTTATGAAAGGAATGGTTTTACGCTTATTAGCTGTCGTGCTGAGCGTTGAGATGAGATCGACACCACTGTCAAGTATGAGGTTACAGCCAGCAGCCGGTTCTATTAGTGCAAAGACTGGAAACAGGAGGAAAAGGCTAGCCTGGCTTTGTTCAAAGCACCTCTACAGATCACTAATTAACAATTTAATTCGTACAAAAATCAAAGGGTAACCAAAACCAGGCAACCAGCGGAGAGAAGTTACTGCGCCCGGTAAATAAATAGTCTGAGGAAAGGCTTTTTTTTACGTCCTTCATAAACAATCGACTGGTTTAAAGCCTATTTTTCTTCTTTATTATAAATGTTATGTTAGCTCAACCATCTCATTTCACTTCTGGTTGCAAAAAAACAAGACGGCGACAGCGAAAAAGCCAACACTGTCTCAATTTGCTATTACTATTACTATTTTGAGTGCAAAAGTGCGTTCACACTGAGAAGTATGGCACCCAAAAATCCTGATCGAAGCACCGTAAAGTGCTGGTTAATATGGTGACGCCGTAATACTGGACTAGGAGTCCTATTCAAAAAGACACTTGTATCGACCACAGGGGGCAAAATAAAACAGCCTTGAGCAGCTGCTCAGTCAGAGAAAGAAGGTTAAATAAAGAAGACAATCATACCATGCAGAGACATGCCACGAGCACCTGTGAGCAGATGTCATGCTGAGCATAGAGCTCCAGTAGTGCTTCCATAAACAGACTTAGCATGGTAAAGGGAGTGGCTTACCTTGACGACGTGTTGTAGATGTGTTGTCTCTTATGAACCGCAGTAGGCGCCTCTTTGTCTGTATAGTTTCATCCTACAGCTCACTGTGGTCACTTCTCTTCGGGTAACATTCCTCCCTGTAATATTTAAAATAAGAAAAAGATGAAAATTCCCCATGTTTTGTTTTTTGTTTTGTTTTGTGGCCACTAACTTCTAAGTGACCACTGAGTGACAAATACGCTGCATTTTCTGTGGCTGCTTTAGAATGAAAGCCACCTCACGATGCCCCAGTTGACATAAAGCACAAACATTAGGAATTTTACATTAGCAGTAACTTTAAGCTTAAATCTTGATATTTGACATTACCCATCAGACAAACATTTTGATCACTTCCATAACTTATTATTTCCAATTTTTTATACTTATTATTTTTTCTTTGCCTTTAGTTAGACCCATTGAGATAAAGAATCTATTTTACAAGGGAGACTTGGCCAAGAATAACAGCAACACAGAGTTTCAACAAAAAAACAGGTAAACACATACGTAGATCTGAGGAACATTAAAAATGATCAGGTGAAACATTTGGCATTTGTCAAACAAACACAGGACGTTGCGTTACGTTGCGTTGCGTTGCGTTGCGTTGCGTTGCGTTGCGTTGCGTCACGTTGCGTCGCGTCACGTTGCGTCACGTTACGTCGCGTTACATTACGATGCATTACATTACGATGCGTTACGTTACATCACGTTGTTACGGTTATTATTTTAACACGAACCATAATCCTTTTTCTAACTGGTTTTGTTGCCTAAACCTAACCAATCATTTCACAACGTTAACCACATGTCATTGTGCGTTTCTGCAAGCGTGATACGAGGCTGATATGAAACATATTTATGAAATGTATTTTGGGTTCAGAAACGCCGACACTCAACGTATCCCCTGGTTTGAAGAAACATACAATGCCAACATTTTTTTCTGGCAACTGGGTTGTTAAAACAGTGTGAAATAAAAACTACATTACTAACTAGAATACCATTTTACAAGTAAGTGAATAATAAAATAAACTACATTTTTACAACTTAAATAAAGTAAGTGAATAAAGTAACGTAAATAATGCCTTTAAACCATTCTTAATCAAAAGTCTGGTTGAATAGGTACATTTTAAGCTAATTGATTACATTAGCGGATTAGCAAGCTGATTACACCTGTTAGTGTCGGATCAATTTGTAAAGTCAATTCATTCAGAGAACTGATGAACTGAGGACAGAAGGACACCAACAGAATCTAAATGGGTGAAGGTAACAAGCAGATTAAGACAAAGAAAACACCCCCCAGCATGTATACGGGGTATATGGGATGAGGACGTTGGTTTCGTCTTTCAGTCGTTGGCTTACAAATGAATTCTGTGTCCTTCACAGTGTATAGCAGCTCTTTGCATTATGCCACAGTGCAGCGCATAACAGCGAGAGAAGGTCAACTCTGTTTACATACTGCGCTGTTAAGGTGTCAATAAATGCAGTACACTTGAGGACAATATAGCAGTATGTATGCCCTTCAAGTGTGGCAGGTGTCAGTCAAGACGTACTGTGGAGAGCATCGGCAGAGGTCTATTACGACAACAAGGTTTACCTGCACTCAATTAACCTGTGAATCATCGACTCTGTCCTCCATCTCAGTGACTGATGAGCTGCTATAGAGGGTTAAGTGTTAGGTAATTGAGCCGGGCTGCAGCGGGTTTTCTATTCTACCATCTAATTATATATATTCAGCTGGCATTCCAGGTGCAAATCAGAGTCTGATTAAATCAGCAGAGCACAGACAGAAGAGTTGCCACAGATGGTGAAAGAGCCACAGGTTGTTTGATAAGCTACTCTCAGTGCACTGCTGTCATATAAGGGAACATCTATAGAATGGTGCAAGTATAATTTCACAATATACCATAATCTAAGCTAAGATTTAAAACTGAGCCCACTACAACCTAAAGATCGCAAGTTGCGTTAAAGAAATTAGTGGCGTTAAAACTAATTTGCGTTATTAACACGTTGAACTTTGACAGCCCTAGTAGATACAATATATATTTATGATAAGCCAATCTCAGCCGATATATCTAGCAAATATATTGCATGAACTGGACACATATCAAAATAGAGACGTTAATGTTATATGGATGTGTTTACTAGGATCTTGCCCATGTTTGGCTGTGGTGTTTACCGCTTTGTCTTCTGTTTGAGTGCAATTTCCTGGAAGACATTTCCAGATAGGGGTTTCCACGCAGTGTTGAAAATTGCCTTTCTGACTCAGATCTACTTCAACAGAACAGTGTGGTCTTCAGGGCTTACGTGCCCTCCCCCTCCATACAACCGCCCACCAACAACACACTCTTTCAATGAGTGAGCCACGCTTCTACACAAGTCTTCATATATCACAGGGAATTCTTACATCAAATGTTGCGTGTTAGTACATGGGAGAACATACAGAGTGGAGAGGCACAGAGAGGAGGAGAACCAAAAAGCATGTGGGTGCAAAGAAATGAGAGCAGCCAGAGGAAAGCTCAGGCAGCTTCAAAGAGAAATAACAGTGATTTTGGACTTGCGTGCCTTATGTCATTCTTACCATTACAAGCAGCTCAGGAAAGACGGATATACCGGGCCTCATGTAAGAGCTTTAAATGGTCTTACATAAAAGTTAATTGTTATGGCGCTCATCAGTATTCTCTTCCATTTTATGGTAAGAGCTGAATTTAAGAGTGCTGAGAGACCCGTTTTTCACTCACAGGAAGATCTCGTTGCTCTTTGTGCAGGTAGGAAAATGATTGTCAAAATACTTTTAACATTATCTTTATTATGCTGTTATTTAAAACAGATTTTCTTTTTTATTGCATCATGAGAGTAACTAATTATGCAAACATTAAATTGATTTGAAAATGGGATGCTAAGTGCAATAAAACAAGTTCTGCTTGGATGACTTTTTATTGCTCCTTACCATAACTTTGCTTTCAGGGTCTTTTAACTCTGCAACATGTCTTTTTTATCTAATATATAGTCAAAGTGAGCAATTTATCATAACTATAATCCCATCCCAGAACTTTGTTTGCACCTAATTTGAATTTAAATGATTTATTTTAACCTCAGTTTTTTGATTTAGTTATTTATTTCAAAGCGTGACAGTGAAAATAACAACTCTGCATTCGGGCTGCACAATTAATTGAAATTTTATTGAAATCGCAATATGGCCTCCTGCAATTATCAAATTGCAGGAGGCGCAATATTTGTTAAATTTCTGTCATAATACCATTTTTTATTAAATATTGTCGTGCTGCAGAGATGTCCCGGCTTACACATCATATTCTACAGACTTAAGAAAAATCATTGTAATATGTTTTTTTCAATGAAAATGAGAATAATTATGTAAAAAATATCATTCCCTCTAATATCGCAAATCACATCACAACTGCAATATCAGTCAAAATAATCGCAATTAGACATTTTTTCAAAATTGTTCAGCCCTACTCTGTATGATAGTAGCCTCAGGTGACTGGAGCTTTGATGAATGTTTTGCTGTTGTTGTCCTCACAACACCATTAACATATAAGAACCACTGACAGTTATAGACGTATCCATAGTACTGCGGTGGCACCTGACTTATAAACCTGTGTAAAACATTATAATGTATGTGAAAGATTACATTATTTAAAGTTCCTTTGACAAGAAATCTGTCCTGCAGATCCTGTAGAGCCGGTTATATGTCATAAATATGACCTCAAATGCCTTAAAATAAACATTATAGTCTACAATTTTTCAATGAAATGTAGTCCTGTTCTTTTCTTGGCTGTGCTGTTATCAGCTCAACAAACTGAGACTTTGGGCAAAAATGGAGCCACAAGCCTCATAAATCTCCATTAATTCCTCATGTCTCTATCGCATTACGATTGGCTTGCTGACAAAGGACCAACCAGGAACCACGAAAGACTGACAAATCTGCCTTCACAGAGCTAATGGTGAGACGCCACCATGCATATCTCTAGCTAGTTTGGTACTCTCTAAGGGTTTCCTGGCCGAAATTCCACTTTCCATCATGCCTTTTTGAGTTTTTATTAAAACGATGCATTTCTTCTGATTACAATACAAGAAATCATGAAGTTTCATTATTTAAATCATGTCATTTCTCCAGGGTTTAATCAACTCCACACACCACCTTCACATCAGACTGTGGAGGTGTGAAGTGGTACATTAATGTTATTTTTTTCCCCCTCAAAGCCTGTGTTATAATAAGCAATTCCAGACAAGTGCTTTGAGATTGAATAACTTCCACATTCACACAGAATACTGTCATCCGTCTGAGGATGCAACCATGATTAACAAACATCTCTGCTCCCACTCTCACTGCAAATGTGTTCAGTTCCTCTCTTCCAACACAGTAATAAGAGTGCTGCAGGGATGACGTATTTTTGTAGCCAGGAAATTAGGATCGTCCTCTGTTCCCTCGACGAAAGTCAATGGGATTTTTCTATTGGGCAAAATAAGCTCTGTGGCAAACAAACGTTTATGAAGCTTATATGTTTTCTTCTGTAAGATAATATCCACAAATGAACACCACTTGTATGATTTTTAAAGTGTGAATGCAATCACCAGAAGTAAAAAGCTAACGTTAGGCTATAAACGAACCACACCACGGTCACATGAGCGTGAGTATACACAACGAGGCTGTAACGGCGGACGAGTCGGTGTGATGACGTCTAGTAGTCTCATTTAGCCACTTGTTAGCAACCGCCTTTTATATTCAGACTGTCAGACCCTGCTGCAGTAAAATGAGAGGTTTTCTAAAGGGACTCTGGTGCTCGCAAACACTACCGCTTTTGTCCACAGGGACCGCCACAATCAACACAAAATGAAAGTTCCTCGTAGCAGCTTTAACTAAATCAAGTAAAACCTGGTACTTCCTTTTCACTGCTACACAATACAGAAATTAGTGATTTGTTCAGGATACATTAGCATAGCATTGGTCACAGAAATACTAAGTTTGAAAGAGACAAACGATGGCGTTTTAACCAGAGGAAGACGCTAATCCACCGTTTTAGACTCCATTAGTCTGAGTCACACTTCTCATGTGTCTTCTTGACAGCGTTCTGCTAGAGAAATAAATGCTTTCAGCAGGACAACAAAGAGAGAATGAGAACTATATTTTTTGGCTGGAGCAGATCTTCTAAAACATATAATTTTCAAACTGATGATAGTGACTAAAATTAATTATGACAATAATTGATGATAGCCAGTGATCATCCTTGACAGCTAGACGATCATTTTTCGCTTGCTGCAGAACGGCCTCATTCAACACATTCATGGGAACAATGTGACTCATCTCTTTGGATTAATGGCATTTTAGATATATTGCCTCTGAATGCTACTATTACGTGCGTGTGAATTGTGAATGTCCCTGTTAAGGTCTCTGCAGAGTCTCCTCTTAAATGAAATGTCTAGTCACAGTGTCGCTCAGGTTTTAAATCACTTCACTTTCATCTCACTCACATCTGCAGTTTGAAACTCTTAATGCAAAACCTGGAGACAGTTTGAAATGAAATCCAGCTCATCTAATCAACAAAAATGAGGGCCGTGTCATTATATTAGCAGCAGTTTTAATTCATATCTTAAGTTAGAATTGATTGGACACCATAAGCAGACCAAGACCAAATCAATAACAATGATCTGTTGCCCCTAAAGACTCAGTTAACATGCTCTATTTGCCTCAGCTTATCGAGTGAAGACTGCATGAGCTTCATCATCTCTCCTCCAGCCGGGCAAAACAGACTCCCAACTGGTGTTTAATACCATAATGAGGTCTGAAGCATCCCATCCATTATCACAGTTAACGCTCAAAATTGAAAGTAGTAGCCCCCGGAAATCAATAGAGAACATCCATGTTTCGATTTTGACCCATCTAAGGAAAGTCTCTTGACCAGTGAGGGGTGTCGTATTTGTAAAAAAGCTTGTTAGAGCTTTGAACTGGGAGACGCTCAGGGACAGGCTTATGGTGTTTACCGTTGAATCAATAGCGCTTGCTCCAGCAACAGTTGCTTGACCAACCATCAGAGCGACAATTACTAAGATATAAACAATCAATCCAAATCATTGATTACGTCAACTCACTATCAACTGTTCCATAAATAGCCAATGGAGGTTTGTTTGTAGCCACGTCAGCGGCATGGCTCAAGGGATCAATATCTCACTGTCTGTCTGTCGGTCCACCACTTTGGTCCAAACTGAAATATCTCAATAACTACTGGATGGATTGCCATGAAGGGTTGTACAGACATTCGTGTTCCCCAGAGGATGAAGCTTACTGACTGGTGATCCCCTGACTTTTCCTCTGGTGTCACAATGACGTTGACGTTGGATATTTTGACTGAAATGCTGTGAAATTTGGGTCAGACATTTGTGTTTCCTACAGGATGAATTTTATAAATTTTGGAGACCATTTCATCTAGCGCCATAAACAGGACAAACATTTACTTTTTTTTTTTTTGCTTAGCCCAATACATGCAAAACTAATGACTGCATACTAGCAAATTTTAGCAAAATTTTTTACTGAAATTATAAAAAATATTTAGATCAATTTGGACAGAAAGTCTTTGGCAAGTGTTCATTGTATCTGCATCCAATTATCGGACGATACAAAGGAAACACATTAAAGCTGTACAGCAGTTTACATGTCATAATTTCACTGTTTTTAGGGCTGTGTATTGGGTGCCATGCCATTGTTTCAATACCCCAATAGTCCGAAAAATGTCAATTTGGATCAAATGCCCATTTGTCCAACAGCCCGTTATCCTAAAAACAAACGGCCATTGGTCCGAAAATACAGCGCAACGAAGAGAAGCACATGGCTATTGCATCGCAATTAATCAAAATGTTATCGAAATCGTAATATGGCCTACTGCAATTTTCATATCACAGTTTTTCTTAACATTGCAATATTTGTTAAAGCAAAATGTGTGTCAAAATACCATTTTAAATTCAATATCGTGGTGCTGCAGAGATGTCCTGACCTACACATCCTATTCTACAGACTTAAGAAAACATATGTTTGGTACAAACCCCCCCAGAAATCACACCATGAGCATATGTTTTTCAATGAAAATGAGAATGATGTAAAAATTATTATTCCCTGTAATATCGCAAATCATATTGCAATATCAGTCAAAATAATCGCAATTAGATATTTTTATTTCAAAATCATGCAGCCCTAATTAAAATACAGTCTGACAAAAAGGAATAGGAAATGAATCCGTAAATATCTGATCAAAGAGGAAGTAAAAGTATTGATGTTCAAAACTCAGGTCCAACTGTGACGAGACACCAATTTCCAGAGCACACCTAATTATTAATTGACTGAAAATGTTACATACAAGAGATTAAAAGAAACCAGAGGGTATTCAATTTGAGAGGATGCCGTTGGGCTGATTTGCTTTCAAATTAGAGATAAAATAATATTTTCATTTAATGCTGATTTGCTCTAGGTCAGTTTAGGATCCTTCGCCATCACGCTGGCTGATGACGTTTATTACGGCACTCGAGCTTTGGAAGGAACATTTTAGTCCCCGACAGATTGCCTCGGGTACAAAATGGGTGAGCAGAGGACAAAACATTGAACCGGACTATCAGGACACCTGGAGGAAACCTTATCAAAGCTACACAGTCAGATGTCCGCAGAAAATGATGAAAAACATTACATCCTTTCACCCAACTTGCTCCAAGTTATGAAAAAAAAAAAGAGCGATGACTGAAAGTTCTTGTATTCTGTTGAGGGTGGGAGGATTAAAGATTGAGAAGGACGCCAGAAGATGAGAAGAGAATGAGAGAGACTATCTGAACGAGCCCTTGCAGTGGGGCAGATTACTGGCGTCTATGGTGTTCACACAGATTTCATGAAGCTAATATCAAAGCAACAGCTGGAGGAAAAGGCCAGGCGGAGACACACGAGGACAGCCGCAGAAAGGGAATGAGAAATGCAATCTACGTAATAGAGGAGGAGCACGTGTGTGTGTGTGTTTCCATGTATATATTCATACACAGCTCAGCACCCGCCCACCCTCTGCCTCTTTAACTTTAAAGGACATTTTCTGGTGAAACTCAGTGGGCTCGCTCTAATATTTTATACAGCAGCAGCAAACGAAAAAACCTTGGGATGAATTCAGAAACCCTCTGATTAGGAACATCTTAAAAAATGCAAACCCCATCAAAGAGCCCCACTCTGAATCCATATGACGATGCAGCTGGCTCTCGCTGAAACTTATTTTTAACTCTCAACAGCTACTTTCTTCTGGCCTTGATGTAAACCCTCTGGGCTTTGATTATTACAGTAAAAGCTCTTCCCATTCTTTGGGAAATGCTTTCACCATTTCCTCAAACACATTTTTCTCTGACAGGGGATGTGTGTTTTTGTTTAACTTGACATGTTGTCATTACTGTATCTAACAGCTTATATTATGTAATGGGTTATCTGTGAGTCATTTATTTAGTCATTTTGGATCGTATCTCAGCGGTGCATCTGAAAACAGTTTAATAGTGTATCAGAGTTAATGTCCTGTTGAAGATAATCTGGCCTAGACTAATGTGGGTACACAATACACGAGAATCAAGGCGATTTCTTTCCAGATATTCTGATGGTGTGAGGTATGTGAAGAGTGTTTTTTACATCCTCGATCGGCTCAGTAAATATTGAACATGTTTAATATTTACGATCGGATATGCTGTTGTGTGTGGGGAACCTCGAGGACAGCCGATGACGCAGTCACGTGGGAAAGAACTAGAGCCGACCCGAATGCTCCAAAGCTTCGACCGTTGCCATGGTAATCAACCCCAAAATCAGTATTCGAATGCTTTGTTTTTTTTTATATATATATATATATATGTATGTGTATATATAAGTATGTAATAATAATGTAGAAATCCCAAAATAGCCCATGAAATAATCAGAATCAGAAATACTTTATTGATCCCAGGTGGGAAATTGGGGTAAGGAAAAATTCCCACACTATTATTCATTATTCATATTTCATTAATATTAGTTGTTCTCAGATGAATATCAGTGTTTGTTATGTTTAGAGGTGCGTATGTGTACAGTAGTGCGGTAGCGGCACTGTCCTGAAGCTTCGAATACCTTCGAATATTTCTCACTGAAGCTTCGGAGCCCAAAACATGGTATTCAGGACAGCCCTAGAAAGAACGATTGCCAATTGAGAACCAAGCTGACATCACCGACTCCACCGCCGTCATGGCGGTTGCGGCTAATGCAAAAGCTAATTTAAAACGGGAAGCATAAAGTAGAAGTAAGATGGACCTCAGACATGGAGGACCAACTTGTTGATTTGTGGCAACAACACAAGTGTTTATTTAACCTGTCTCAATGACTTCATCCATATTTTTTCTTTTTTTTTCGTACATTTTCAGTATAAAATAGTAAAACAAAATTGTGCCATTGCTGTCGTTATGTTTGTTTACATTAAAGTCATGTTTTGATCGCGAGAGATTTTGCAAGATTCGCATTTTTTTTAGTTGGGATTCTTGTTTTTTGCCAACTCGTTGCTCACCACACACTATACTGTAGGAACAAAACTGTTAAATTTATCATAACATGTCGTTATGTGTGGGCTCTCTCACATTTTCAACATCTGTTGAGATTTGAAGAATCGTTTAGTGTGGGCCAGCCTTAACAGAGCTCATACTAGAGAAGACAGTTTACATTCAGCTTCCCTTTTTCTATCTTTATTAATTGAGAGGGCGCTCATAAGTGTTATTATACACCATACTTCAATGAGATAGAGCTTCAACAATATTACTCAAACTCTGCAGCTGCTTCAATGACAATAAATGAAGCAGTGTGACTTTGTTTGAGTTGAAATCTGGCGGTCAAATGAGCCTCATAAATCCTCATTAGCAATCATAATATTATGAATACATGTGTCACCTCAGCTGTTAATCAATTACCACATTAATATAAACAGATTGATTGTAAACCAGCTGCTGCTGTAAAAAACAAAATGTTTATTAACAATTTTTTTAATTGAAATGCTGTTTGACATTAAAATCTACATTTCAGCACATTTAATACTGACAACAACAAAATAAGCTGCGGCATCATGGCTGAAAGTCTGACTGATAATTATTCATTACTTTCTGCAGTCGAAAATAATGTTTAATATTTTAAATTTCAAGTTAATGAAAAGGAAACTAAAATTACCGCCTCGCGGTTGATTGCCTCCACCAACCAGTCAAGTTGCAGTTTACATCCATGTCAGTCCAAAATGTCATCACATTTGATCCTGTTAGACATTTGGGTGAAATTGTCATAATGAGCATATGAATTGAGTTATGGCCAAAACATGTTTTGTGAGGTCGCAGTGACCTTTGACCACCAAGTTCTAATCAGTTCATCTTTAAGTCCAAGTGGATGTTTGTGCCAAATTTGAAGAAATTCCCTCCAGGCATTCCTAATATATCCAACCTGATCTCACTCCACCGATTGGCCCTCAGTATCGGAAACCAACGCAAGGAGGCACCCTTTAGCGACAGTATGCGACGCGCCAGGCTTTTAACTACGGTCCGACGCTTGGAACGAGTGACATAGTATTAATAGTGTGAGAGTCTGCAAAAGGGTGGCGGGACGGGTGGTGGATGGGTCAAACAAACTAAAAGTAACGTTGACTTATTTTGTCACATCAGTCGCTATTCAGTGAAGTTAACGTCAACCACGACCGTTTCCTAGTTTATTTTGAAAGGAAAATATGCATGTAACGAGCGTATATTGACACGCCATCCCTGACACGTCCAAAAGTAATGCAAGAGGGGTATCCTGTGCGTCGGTTTCTGATGCCGAGGGGTGCTGACCAAGCAGCAGTATTTGACAAGCTGGGAGTGAGAATGTGTTGGACAGACGGATAACCAGAAAACACAATGCCTCTGGCCATGGCTGTCGCCTGCACGGAGGCATAAAAAGGTCCTCGGGGAAATATTACAAATGCTCTCTCTCATAGCCGCTGAGGGGGTGTACCTCACTAATTAGCTATCCAGCCTGCAAACTGATGTTAGAGGTGCACTTCTTCCAGAGGATGTTTGTCATGTCGCTCATTCAGCAGGCCCAGGTGCAGCACAAGACATGTGTCTTTGTTTTGAAGTTAGATAAGAATGAGACATTTGCAGGAAAGCTAATGAGGGTTGTTGTTCAAAGTCTGTGGCTCTCGTTATGTGCAACAAGCCGCTGTTAGTCAGCGTGACCATCTGCCTGTGACACAACTGTGACATTACTACTTTATGCAAATACAGTTTGAAGTGAAACAATTTGAATTTACCTCTTTTGCGTACTGATTTTTTTTTCTCAAAGGAGAGCACAGCAGGATATTATAAGAGTCTAACCTGCTGCAGCATAACTGTAATGGTCAGAAAGATTAATGCTACTGTAGCTGCCTGAATACAAATAATTTGAACTCCTGTAAACCTTCACTATCCATTTACGGAGAAAAAAACAAACAGCAATTTGTCCTGAAAAAAAAAGGAGCCATTAGTTGCTATGCAATGAGACTAATTGGCTGCCTAGCATGGGCTATAGTCTTGAACTGTACTTCCATCAGGAACACTCTCTCGCTATGAAGTCATTATTATCTGAACAGTTACAGTAGAATTTGGTGGCACAGGTGCTGCTCTGCTCTCTGTGGTGCTGTGAGCTGTATGCTGAAAAATTCAGCAGGGAACAGAACAAAGCCGGCAGAAAGTCACAGAGAATATACAGAATTTCTAGTGAGGAGCAGAAATCATCACAGGTGCTGTATATTCATTAGCGGGGAAGCAGAATGGAGGAAGTTGACAGCGGTGGGGAAGCAACCAGCTCATATCAACAACAGTTTGACAGACACATGGAGAATCCACAGGCATGGAGGTTACCGACACCTTAAATGGATCAATAATGATAGATGGGTGATTGGTGTTTTTTTAAGATGACGGCACATGATTGATGTAGGCGATGTATTGCGATTTTTAAGTATTGCGATTCTACAAGTATTGCGATTCAATATCACGATTTATTGCGATTTTTGTTAACTTTTTTAACACTAAACGATGGGAAAAAGTTGAATCATACACTTCTAGGAACTTTTCCTTTGGAAAATATGTAAATTAATGCAGTAAAAATGTTTGATTTTCAGCATGTATGTAGTCAGAGATGTCGTGAAGTCAAATATATCAGTCATTGTCAGGAATTATTTATTAAATTTTTTCCAGCAGCGACCCAAAAATAAAAAAATAAAGACATTTTCCTCACAAATTAGTGGTATTTTCTTTTTTATTTATAAGGGACATGTAATGATTTATATTGGTGAATATAATCCAATCAATCTTATTTCCATATATGTATTTTGTATATACAGTTCCTTTTGTTAACACCTTATTTTGAAAACCGGACGTAGTCACACGTGTATACTTTCTCTTACTTCGCCAAGCCGTCGCTAGCTCTCCCGTCAGCTCTGTTCTGTTTTTAAATCCATATTTTTATTGTATTCAGCCTGATGTAAGTGTATACATAGTCTATATTAAACAGTATGTTTTCCTTCCAACATCTCAGATTCAAGCCTTCACTGATTACTCATACACACACACTGAAAACCCTGTTTACCTCACCCAGACACACAGCCTGTCTGCCTGACATGGACTTATATAAGAAGCGTACACATTCACACTTTCATTAACACAAGGTCAGACAATCAGATCACATATATACACACAGACAGAGCTGGGAGTGTGCTTAAAGGTACACAGTGTATGCGGGCTGCCAGGCTCGCTCTCTGTTAGTGTCAGCGCTCTGGGTTAAAAGCCTTTAATATGAAAGATGGTGACTACAGCGACATGAAAAAATAACATAATAGGCCTGAGAGGAGATGTTGGAGGAAGGGATGGAGAAAGACTGGAAGGGAGGGAAAAGAGAAGTGCTGAAAGGAGAGCACGAAAAAAGGAAAGCCCTCCAGTACTCCCCATCTATCTAGTAGGGCTGCAACTAATGATTATTTTCATTATTATTTTCGATTAGTCTCCTGATTATTATCTTTTGATTAAAATGGTACTCCAGCGATTCAGCACTGTGCCTCCATAAATTTGGAGGCCTGCGAGAGATTTAATTATGAATGGCCAAAGTGGAAGCAGCAGAAGCAGAGATGTCGTCGCTTTTAAAATCCAGTGTGGAGCTCCAAAAACACTGGATCCTACATTTCCCATAATGCAAATAACTCATTTTAATCCCGTGATACATCAGACCGGCAATACGTCATAAGGAATATTAGACATGTGTATAAAACAAACGTTTGTTTAACAAGAGATGAATGCAAACGAACTTGCCCTTTAATATATAAAACTGCACAAAATTGTACAAAATGGCCAAAGTAACGTCTTCAAATTACTTTTTTTGAGCAACAGTCCAAAACTCAGAGATATATTATATATACATTAATATAAACACATTTAAGAAGCTGGAAACAGTGAATATTTGACATTTTTGTTTTATAAAAGATTCATTTAGAATAAGTTTATGTGGATTAACTAATCAACAAATCAACTACTCACTTCAGCTCAACTTTTTAGGATGATAACTTTTCTGAAAGTCCAACAAAGAGGAGTCAAACAGTCACACATCACGTATCACTGTTGACTTTGTCTCGATGATACGTACAACAGGTCAAATGCAATCAGGATTTATTTATCTCTCCCTCTCTCATATCCAGACATAGACGCCGCTTCTTCTCCATCTTTATCTCCAGACGTGTCTCATGGCCTTATTTATTTTTTCCTCTTACGCTGTTTCTTGGTGTTGAAACTGATATTTTATTCAGTGCGTTAATGCTTAATTAAACTAAAATGAATCACAAAAGCAGTCCTAGAGATTGCTTTGCTAACGTCATCAGTACGTCATCAAGCCTCAATTGAAAATAGAACATAACCGTGCATTTCCTCTCTGAAATAGAGCCAGAAAAGGATTTCAGACCTTCCTGTCTCGACCTATACGGCCAATAAAACACTTAATACCGTGGGATAGATAATAACACTTGGCAAAGCAGCCACCTTCTTGCCAGCCTACACTGTAGTAAATCAGTTCTTATCACTCATTTCTCCTCAGATGCACATTAATGACAGAGAAACTGGCTCTGAATCAAACCTAAGAGTGTTTAAGCTCTAAGCACAGACGTTTACAGTGAAGAGCAGGGAGACATTTCTGCACTTTTCATTAAAAGGTCGACTCCATCTGCGTTCTCCACTCAGCCGTTAGCAAAAAGCTGTGCAGTAGGTTACAGCGCTGATAAACAGAAGCAGCAAAGCATATTTTAGCCACCTAAAAAATCATATCAGTTTAAGTGTACGCTATATTTAGAATATTTTCACCCAGTGTCACCGGCCAAGGGGAAGGGTAGATGGAAAGATGCACCACCAAGCATATTTTTTAACGGCCAAAACAATAAATTGTCCTTTTGTGTCACATATACAGTATTTTGTTTCAGTACATTTCAATAAGATAATATGGTATTATGTTGAATACAAACTTGAGAAAAGACCAGAGCAAAATTTTAAAGTAAAACAATTTAAATATGTTGACAGTTAATTAATTCAAGCTGAATACTAGGCTTGCATTGTTTTGCAAGTCACAAGTAAGTCTCAAGTCTTTGCACTCAAGTCCCAAGTCAAGTCCCGAGTCCTAAACAAGTCATAATGCGCTCTTCACCAAACAGAGTACCTGGATCCAGCTGGCGCTCAGTAACATAACGTTATGGTTCTTCAAGTGTAAGAAAATCAAATACACGTCCCAATAATATTCACCAAAAATAAAGAGTCCAGAGTTTTAACAAAAAAACACCACTTTTCAGAGATTCAGCAATCAATAACAAAAGATAGAAATTCTGCCTTACGAGAGTTCCTCGCCAAACGGAAAATCTACCCGCATTTGGCGCTTGGCGGGTGTTCAATTTGGACCCTGTTTTCACCGCTGTACCTTGCTGTAAGACAGCCGTTTCCAACGGGGAACTGTAGCCGTTATATCGCTGTCTTCAAAGCCACCAGACTCCTTTGACAAAAACAGTAATTTTACCTCGCAGAGCACGGGAGTTGCTGGTCTACCGCTGCCTCGGTCGGTTAGTTTGTTTGTGTTATTGTGTGACTTTGGTAAGTCCGAACTATCGTGGCGTCCACAGCAGTACATTACTTTGCTGCCGTGCTGATACTCCTGTCTGCTTCTCCAAACTGGGGGCGTGCCGACCATCATCTACTTTTGGTAATACACACTAACTATAGATAAGTACCTCATACAACCACATTAGGAGGCTGGCTAGGGGGTTTACAAGTAGCAACGTCATCATGCAGAAACCTACGTCAGGTCACGTGGAAAAATGTTTTTGAAGGGCTTGGGAAAATAGCATTTTGACACTAAAACATACCTACTTCGACCAAAATTGTTATGTTCGGATTTGAATACATAAGAAACACCACTGGGAAGCTACAGAATCATGCCTGCGTGCTGCCAACAGTGATCCCAGAGTCGTTAAGCTGCAGGACACATGCAGTGTCAAACCTCAGTTACAATCACCTGTCACCTCAGTCACACTGTGTAGCTGTAGATGTCGCTCAGGAGAACCACACATTAAGCAAAGTCTACAAAAATGACTGAAGGCAAAGATCAGAAGGAAGCGAAGCGTTAAAAAGAGGACACGTGTTGAGACGTTCTACCCTGTTGCAGATGACTGAACATCACCCACTGCCTGCCAGCCTTACCATGACCTAAACTATGTGCGCTCTGGGAGTCCAATGCAGAATGAAGATAAATGGTCAAAAGCCAATTTTAGACCATTTAGTTTAGGCAACATTATTGTACGGCTGCTTGTGTTTAGACAACATTTCACATTTCAGAATTTTTCTTCTGGGTTTTGTACAAAAACATGTATGTATTAGGAATGTCAAAGTTAACGCGATAATAACGCATATTCATTTTAACGCCACTAATTTCTTTAATGCATTAATGCAACAGTTTTAAAGCTAGAGGGAAAATACTGGTATCATATAAAACCAGAAATGCTAAGGAATCTATTGGTACCAACCATGTCACGAAGGAAACAATGATCCAAACTTGCGCAAAATTTTACATTTGCATCAAGCAAGCATATTTGCCCACTCCCATGTTGATAAGAGTATTAAATACTTGACAAATCTCCCTTTAAGGTACATTTTGAATAAATAAAAAATGTGTGATTAATTTTCGATTCATATTTTAATCGAGTAACAGCCCTATTTTGTATTTTTCAAAAGTAAAAAAGGCAGGTTTCATATCAGCACTTGTATTCAATAGTTTTAAGCGACACCCAGCCCTTCTCAAGTCGGCCTTTCTTCATTTTCCATTGGTGTTGTTTGTCTTATAAGGACAGATTTTCAATTTTGCATATGTCCCCTCTCACCCTCCTCCAGAGATTTGCCTTTTCAAACAAATGGCTAATCTCTGAGGAAATGTGCAAATAGCACAAAGTGAGACTGAGCAGATTGTGATAGCGGTGCACCGTGCGGCCGTTCATGTGGAATTTTAATAGGAAGCGGCACACAATCCTGTAGGCACACACACATATTTCCTGGAACAAAATCTCTCTCTGCTCTCCCTGAAATGAATTCACTTTCCCACATCAGCCAGAGGAAAATGTCATCTCCAGCGAAGCAAAACTAATTTAGAATAGAACAAATGATGTACCTGCCCAATTGGCAGACACTAAAACCTCTGATCCCTTGTTATACGCTTCACTTCTTTCTTTTGACACCATGATAACCGATTGAACAGCAGGAATACTCAGTCAGTCTCAAATATCATGCAAAAAGAAGCCGAGCAGACGGGCAGTTAACGAGTACTGAGATATAATGCCCCACAGACGATCAATAAACAACTTGTGGAAGTGACTCATCACCAGCGCGCTCACCCTCCTCACCCCTCAGGCAAAGTGCTGAGGCAAGGCTCGCTTCACATCGGACAAGCGGAGCTGTGCTGGCCCCACTCAGACACAAGTAGCCTGCTGGCAGCGAGTCCATCTCGTTTCATTGATCTGCTCAGCCCGGATCTGAGAAATATGACTGAGGCCTGATTCCCTAATGGGACCGCAAATGCAAGCAGTAGGGCCGCGGCCTGTCTGCATGATGTATGCCAGGCAGCTGGACAGGCCACTCGTCTTCTCATTGTCAGCTAATCGCCTCTGCGCCATTCCTCGTGTCTCAGTCAGGCCATGGATAATAGCCGGCAGGCCGTGTCTTCCACTCTCACACCCTACCCCCACCCTGCTTCAGATCAATGCCATAAATACATACATTTCCCCCTCACCCCTCTCTCTACTCCATCCACCTTCCCATAGGGGACAGGCCGAGTGCTGCGGTTATGGCTAAGTGTTGCAGTTATGGTTATGCACATACATTTATAATCGAACGTATGGCCCCTTTAAGGCACCAGCATCTGTGGTGCAGAGTGCCCACAACTATAGATTATCTGAATTTGGATAGGCTCTTACAATTTATTGACTTTAATAGTCGAGGCAATATTCCCTTCAGTTGAAGTAATTTATAAAAAAGTAACCGAAGAGAAACGCTCCGTCTGTCTACTGATGATATCTTCCCACAATATTGAAAAGGTGGCGGATAAGATCAGCCCAATCAATCATGTAGAAGGGCGATATTTTTTTTTTTTCCAGTACACAAATTCAACAGTTAATCTTGGGATCAAATCAGAGAAGCTATATTAAAGTTATTAAAATAATAAAATGGCTTTAACTAACTGGAAATTGACAACTATGAACTAGCTCCAATTTCTTAACCTTGCAGTTCACTATAATTTATAATCACTATTACACCTGGGTGTTGTACGTCATAATTGTATATGTATTTATTTGTTAAATTTTGTTTTGCAAAGTAAGTAAAGACATTTTTAAGTCTGATGTTGCCTTACACATAAATGAATGATCCCAGTCACTTCCACACAGTGAGGTACACAGATGATTAATTAAACACTGGTATCAGATTGGTACTCGGTATCGGCCGATACCCTAAGCCCAGGTATCGCTATCGGTAACAGGACTGAAAAAGTTGGATCGGTGCACCCTTAAATTTCACAATTGTCGATACTAATTCAATACCACAGGGAAAAACAAAAACAAAACAGTAAATCCCATGTACTTCAACACACACTGCTTTATTCGCATACTGTTTTTTGTTAGGAAGTCAAACAGCCGTGCACACATGCTGTGACCGCTCCATCCTCTGCACGGCGATTGCTTCATTAACGATATGGTTCCCATAAAGCATTGGGTTTAAATCTGAAATATTGCCAAATAGACGCTTTTGCTTTTTGCCGCCATCGTCTCGTCTGTCAACTCTCTCTTGTCCCGTTTGAGTGAAATCTGACACTTTCACTTTCAGTTTGTAGCGTCCGCCGTCCGACAATATATTGACTCATCGTCACCAGTTGCATAAGTCTACCAACTATCATCATTTTGTCCCCATTTTATTTGCATCATTTTTAGAGGCCTGACGAGGCAAAATCATCCAGTAATTCACACGAAAATAAACATAAAGATTAGAGGAACATCTGAACAAACAAATCTAATTTCGTGTAGGATGAACGTTGTGACCCCTCGGATATATTTCGTGACCCCTCAGGGCTCGAGCAGATTACAAGACTTTTGCCACAGTTTGCACGTCTCAGACAAATTTCTTTGATCTGAGACTAAATCCGCGGCGTGGCGGGGAGGGAGCGAGGCAGTTGACACAGACACATACAGAGTTACATTATTAAATGTCATAGGAGTCATGAGGCGAACTCCATGGGGAATGAAAAGAAGACGGGGGGATGTAATAGGAAACATCAAAGACACAAAATATATACAGAACCCATTGCAAACGGTAGAGAGAGAGAGAGAGAGCAGGTGGAGGTGAGATGGTGTTAATATATCTATATAAAGATAGATATATAGATATGTCTCAGTAGAGCACTGAGGCAGTAAAAGAAGTTCAGTTGCAGCCCGTAGTAATATTCCAATTATTTGAATGTCAAATTCAAGTTATTGATTTTGCAACTGGCTGGTCAGATTTCATCCTCGCTGACTCGGAAAGTGTCACACACAGAAGCAATCTTTAACTCACTTGAGACACTCTATGTCTATTGAATATTCCATATCTAAGGAGAGAAGTGAGATGAGAAATCCATACTCCAGATAACCAATGTGCTGTAGATGAAAAGGTCTGCTCACTGCGCAGATTCTGTTAGATGAGTTTTAGATGATTTTATTAGTATGCTGTGTTGAATGTTGTCGGTTCTGTTGCAACGTAAGCTCCCCAAGGAAATAACCAGCTCAGTGATACTGTAGATACTCGCAGGCCTACAATGCTACTCGTCTCTTTTCATAAATGCTAAAATTATCGACAAATCATCACACAAAACAACAAAGATGTGCCACATCTAGAGTGTGTACCCACGAGTCTCCCCTTTACAGACATGCCCACTTTATGATAATCACATGCAGTTTGGGGCAAGTCATAGTCAAGTCAGCACACTGACACACTGACAGCTGTTGTTGCCTGTTGGGCTGCAGTTTGCCATGTTATGATTTGAGCATATTTTTTATGCTAAATGCAGTACCTGTGAGGGTTTCTGGACAATATTTGTCATTGTTTTGTGTTGTTAATTGATTTCCAATAATAAATATATACATACATTTGTATAAAGCAAGCATATTTAACCACTCCCATGTTGATAAGAGTATTAAAGGCTTGACAAATCTCCCTTTAAGGTGAACAGATAGAAAATGTGCGATTCATTTGCGATTAATCACGATCAACTAAGGACAATCACTTACTGTATATATAGTTTTTAAGGGATGAGAGAACCATTGCACATGCATTTCATTGCATCTGAATGTACATCTGCACTTTTTAATATACGACAATAAACTTGAGCTTAACAATTACATCATCACATTGCGCTCTCTTCTTCTGCAATGGATTAATGGCATCCAGCTGTTTAACTTGATGAACCCAACTCCTAATATTAACATAACAGTAGTGGATGGAAATGCACATTCATTCGTGCTCTATTTTGTGCGCTACATTTTGGATGGAAACTTGACGGATACGTGGCTGTAACTGTGGTCTAACTAATCTATTCGATCTTCACAAAGGAGTGGGAGCTGTAGTTATAAAAGCAATGGCCAAATTGCTGCTACTCAAAGAGACAACGACAACAAGAAAACAACTGTAAGGGTTTAACTGCCACACACAATTCTAAGTTTGATGCCTGCATCGCAGTGTGCTTTCTCTGCAGGCCATGGAGGCAGGCAATTTTCCTACATGGATGTATGTACTCTGGGAGGTAATGGGGGAGATGTACTCGCAGCAGCAGCCGCTGTGGCTGACCTTGGTGCTCCTCACGAATCAGCCAAGCACTCAGCTCAAGCCCAGGCAGGGGAAAAATCACTGTGAATAATTTCTTAATGCTTTCACAGAGGAACAAAGAGGGAGGGGGGGAAGAAAGGGTTCAGCGAGAGAGAGAGAGGGGGAAAAAGAAAAAGCTAGAAGAAGAAGAGGACAGAGATATAGCGAAAAGTTGAAATGGATGATGGTGAGACAGAGAGCAAATAAGAACTGGAGACAAAGAGGAAGAGGAGCGTGATGATACATAAAGTCAGAGTAAAAAGGAGGAATGGATGAAAGAAAGACTGACCATGAAAGGAGGGGTGGGTGGAGGAGTGCTGTGTCCGGTGTCCTGGGATCCTGCTGCAGTTTACATTATTCATCGCAGCAGCAGATTCATCCAGGGTGACTTAGAGCGATCATCATTTACATGCCATCACCTCTGAATTATTAAATTAATGAGTTGCGGGTGTGATAATCCATAAAGTATAAGGGTGAAACATTGACTTTGAGGTCAATTACAAGCAGCTATGGCTAAATTAGACCCTGAATAAACATAATGTAGTGGTACACGGTCGTCACGCTTGAAGACCAGAGGCAAAATGTTTCTTTTTTTCATCAAATGCAAAATCTCCAGGAGAAAGTAAAATAGTTAGTGGAAAAGTAGTGCAGCCAACAGATGAGCCCACAGCACCTACATGCATATTAAGTCTATGGTAGGGTTGTCAATACCTAAAGCATCGATACAACAGAGTCTTGTTTTGAGTATCGATACTGGCATCGATAGGACATACAAAAAAATGGATCTGTCTCTCTCATTTATTTCAACAAAGATTGGAAAAACTCTTCAAACAAAGCAACATATCCTCTTTCAGTACAATGGTTAGTATGATATCTTACGAAAAGATAATTGTTTTTTTCCTTGCATCTGAATGTCCAGCAACCCGCGCGATCAGTGCAACTGTTTAGGCAAAAGAAATACTTGGTTAGGTTTAGGAAAAGGTCGTGGTTTGGGTTAAAATAAGTATGTTTCTTACGTACTGGACTAACGCCACATACACGAGTTACATCACAAAAGTAATAGGGCTATCCTCGATAGGGCTGAAAGATTTTGAAAAAATATCTAATTTTGATTATTTTTGACTGATATTGCAATTGCAATATGATTTGCGTTATTAGACGGAATGATCATTTTGACATCATTATTCTCACTTTCATTGAAAAACATATTAAAATGATTATGATGTGTTTTTTGTGGGGATCTGTACCAAACACAGATGTTTTCTTAAGTCTGTAGAATATGATGTGTAGGCCAGGACATCTCTGCAGCACCACAATATTAACTTAAAAATTGTATTTTAACAAATATTGCGCTTCCTGTGATTTGAAAATTGCAGTAGGTCATATTGCGATTTCGATAAAATTTCGATAAATTGTGCAGCCCTAGTCCTCGACCAAAGAAATTCTTAGTTGGCTAACAGTCTTGCGATTTTGTTGACTAAATGAATTAGTTGATTCAATCAACAGATTTGTAAAAACTGAGTTTCTCCACAAAGAATCATACAAAAGCACCACTTTAAATCTTGTGTTTACCAGAGATGTGCTCATAAGTTTCTTGGAAAAAAGCATAAAAAACAATTAATCAACTAAAGAAATCTTAGTCAACTAAAACCAAAACGACCGATTAGTCGACTAATCGACTAAGACGAGGCAGCCCTAAAGTAAGGTAAAATAAGTCAACGTTGACTTTTGGTTTCATGCGAGACACAGCGTCTCCTGGGTGAAAGTCCTGCGTTTGTTTGAACCATCTCCGTATGTGGACTTTGTCGCTCTTTATACTACGTCACTCCTGAGAGGCAGCCTTGCACGTCCTGGCTCACGATTACGAGGGTTACATACAAATTATAGTACATTACTTTTCATAGGGATAAGTATGAACAGTGAATGACAACATCCTGCACAAAGTGTTGTTGTCATCTTTTGACAAGAATGTGATGTTAGATCAGCTTCACTGCTGCTGTTGTGTCACAGAGCAACTTGTTAGTTCAGAGAAAACACACCCGTAACACTGTTGGCTGAATACACAAGGAGCATCACTTACTAATAAAATAGTATTTGTGATTCCGGTTCAGGTACTCCTCCGAGTCCATCACACGGCTCATTACACCAAACCTGTCGAGCTGGGCAAAATGTCTAAAAATATCTTGACATTTGAAGCCTTGATCTGTCTGAGATCTGGAAAGATCAAGGCTTGATGAGGAAGCAAAGAATGATGAGATCTGGAGCACATGGTTATATAGTAAGAGCTTTTTAATAAGATGCAGTAATTAAGCTCTTACTATAACAGCGTGCCCCCGTGGCTTAGGGATCAAGACGCCAAGCATGAACCACTGTTGCATCAGTCCCTCCCTCATTTTCTGTTAT
>CAKAKR010002749.1:0-11669 GCA_916700685.1 Adelosebastes latens | reverse complement strand
CTACCTTGTGATTGACAGGTCGCTACCACGGCGTTGTCCGGTCTGGGAGTTGTCCGTGTTTTCGTCTTACAACTTTAACCCTTTCACAGTGTGTTTTCACTTCATCAAAGTTAATTATAACATTCTTGGTCGCGTAAAAGTGTCTTATTCAGCGTTCGGTTGTACTTCGCTCCACCCTCTCGTATCACGTCTGGTTGCAAAAGACCAAGATGGCAACGGCCAAAGTACCAAACTCGACCAATGGGTGACGTCACATTGACTACGTCCACTTCTTATAATGGTGCCTTCAATTGAAACTCGTGAGCTTGTGTTTACAACATGGGTAGTCGTGTACACGATATGCTTGGCGTTCAAGTGGTTAAGTCGTGAGAACACCGCTGCTAAGCAACAGCAATATTAACGTTACTGTTGGCGCCTAGAAGTCACAGAGGCTAACGATTTAGCAAGCTAGCGAGTGGGTAGCATAATGACAGAGGAAAAAGACGAGGCTGTTGGGAATATCAACATTTTCCTCAGACCAGACCATACAGTTACGAAGAATTACAATATACAACGAAAATTTCAATATATTCACTTATTATGCACCTCATTTGGAGGCACCAACAGTCTAAGTATGGAACGTATTTTTGGTACAGAAACGTTGAAATTCATACTCATGGTTTGCAGAATTGTACAATGCCAACATTTTATTCTGAGTTGCTTTCAAAGGTGACTCGAGATGCCGACACCCAGTGCAGTTCAGGTAATCATTAATCCGACCCTTCACTGTTCCACCTCACGTGATGCCACATTGTTTGTGTTGGTGCACTGCAGGGCGCCATGGCAACCTCTCCGCCTTTTTTAATTGGCCCATATTTCTGGGTGTGAGCCAGTTATTTGAGAAATGGGTTAAAGGATAACTTCTAACTGCTGTAATTCAACACAAAATACGCTATGATGCTTCCATCTGGCAGCTGTGAGTCCTCATCCTGTCATCCCATTTGATTCATTGTGTTCTGTAGCTTTAACAATATTATTCTGACTCCTCTTCAGGTAATGAATCCGACACATAGTAAATCATCCTCTCTGGTTTTATTATTTCATCAACTCCTCAAACACCTACACGCAAAACACTTTTAAGCTGTTCATTAGTGGCCGGCTCCTTCCTGGGAAACATTTTTCCGAGCCTTTCTGTGTGCCGGAACATTCCGTTGGGCGAGAGGCTATCACCTGTCCGCTCATCAAATATTTAACCGGTGCTGCGAGGCTGACAAAGGCAGGTATTGAGTTCATTTTAATCTCCAGTTTCCTTGGAACAAACACACAGATCATGACATTTAGCTGGAGTTAACTCTGCCAAACATGCCATTCATTCCATTTCAGAACACCGTATGCTCCGCTGTTATGTCTGATCTTGACTTGAGAGAGACTGTGACTCTGTTTACCTGCTCACTAATATTCAAATATTATTCAGACTATGAAAATATTGTGGGTCATGTAAACATCATATTCCGAGCAATGATTTGGCCAAAACAGCCAAAACACCACACACTAACAGATTCATTCATGAACAACAAGAGTCCCGACTAAAAAAAAAAAAGGAAATCTTGCCAAATCTGTTACGATCAAGTGTGACTTTAGTGTAAACAAACATGGCGGATGACAGCAGGGAGAATTAGTGATGTTAGTTTTTACTTTGTACTGAAAATTCACAAAGGATGGATGGATGAAGTCATGGAGACACGTTAAATAAACACCACAAATCAACAAGTCGGTCCTCCATTTCTGATCTCCATCTCACTACTACTTTATGCTTCACGTTTAGCATTAGCTCATGCATTAGCCGCGGTTACCATGATGCCGGTGGTTGATGTCCTTCCTTCTTCAGTCAGCTTGGTTCTCTATTGGCTATCATTGTTTCCCACGTGGCTGCGTCATCGGCTGTCCTCGGGGTTCCCCACACACAACAGGATATCTGATCGTAAATATTGAACATGTTTAATATTTACGATTTGAGATCAGTGCGACCAGGATGGGGGGGATGTAAAAAACACTCAGAACGTTCCTCACACCACAGGAACATCTGGAAAGATAATCTTTAGAACCATCAAACAATCAGGGCTTTGCTGACGATCGTCAGGAGGAATCGGACCCAAAATCTTGTTTAGTGTGTACTCGGCATAATTCCAAATGGACTATTTTCCGATTAAGACATGTGTGATACACTGATATTATTCTGGTTTTAGGAGCATTCTTTGGACATGTATACAGCACATTCACAATATGCGTCTCTGTTGGGGTTTTCAGTTTGCGACACACGGCCTCTTGTCTGTTTACGTCCAGCTCGACTCGCCGACAGTTTGCAGAGATGCATGCCCAAAAGAAAAGAAGGAGAAACACACCTACTTTTAAACAATCTGAAAGACTTGGATATAAACAAGTTTTTGGAAATGCCCAAAATTACATTTTGTGCATGTAAACGTAGTCAGTGTGTATTCACATGCCGTAACTAATTGATCACAGTGTACTGTGATTAATCACCAGTGATACATTTATACACTTCATTGTTCTCTGTATCGGAAAGTTGGATAACTTTCCATATTACAAGAGGGAATATACATTTCATGTTGTTTATCTTTAACTGTCACATCTCCTCTCTCGTTTGCAGGACTGGATTTGTACTGTGCACCTTGAGAATGCAATGAACTGCAAACAACTCAACTCTTTTCTTCTCTTTGGAGATTTTAAAGCTAAATTACCAAACTTTTTTTAAACCTTTATGACACTCAAGCTTTTGTTCATACTTGTTGCATGAAAGTCGTTTGTCTGATTTTATATCAGTTTAACTGTTGTCATTTTTATGTTTATTACATTTTCGGGTTGTCCATCCGTCCGTATGTACGTACGTCCGGTCCCTTCTCATGAACGCGATATCTCAGGAACATTCGATTTTATTGGTCAAAGGTCACTGTGACTTCACAATACACGTTTTTGCCCATACCCCAAGAATTCATATGCTAATTATGACAATTTAACACAATTGTCTAGTTGGATAAAATGATGACGTGATGACATTTTGGACAGACGTGGACGTAAACTGCAACTTCACTGGTTGGCGGAGGCGTACAACCATAAGGCAGTAATTCAGGTATCCTTTATGTTGGGTGTCGGGGAAATATTAAGGGGCTTTCCTTTCTGTAAAATATATATTTGCTCTAAGATCTCTCATGAAATTATTACCTTACTAAATAAACATATGTATAATATGTACATACAGTTTATTGACATATGCTCCAGTGGCTCAGGTGCATCGGATTGTGGGATTTCAAGCAAGCTGTTTCTTAAAGTCCCTCAATCCCTTCACATATGGTGTAAATGAGAGAGGAAACCTGGGAGCTGAGGCAGGAAACCAGGGTGTTAAAGCCTCCAGTTAAATGATACGCATGAGCAGCTCCCTGCTTCAAACCCCAATCCATAATAAACTTATGATTTAATGAAATCGTTGTTGTTTCTAGTGAAACTCACTTTCTTCTGTCTGTATGTCTGTGTGTCCTTCACATATTTCAAGAACCGTTCATCCGATCTACTTCACACTTGGCGGGCGTATTCCTGGAGACCCAAAGACGTGCAATGTCGAATTTGGAACAATTTGGAAATGTGACACGATCAATATAAACTTTTGAATGACTAAAAGACCTGTTGAACTGATAAGGGTCGCATTTTGTTCCGTATTTTTGAGAGTAAATTCAGTGTTAATCTATGGGAGATAAATATTAACCTACAGGTTAGACTATTAAGACGGAATGAGATGGAAGGAAAACGCGTATCGTATCACGCCTGACAGCAGCGCGAGATTTGAAAAATGGCGACCTACGAGCGGAATTTGTCGGCAAAAAAAAAAAGAGATTACAGAAATACAAAAGGGAATGGGAAAGTCTGTGTTATTCTAAAGAATGAGAAAATAATATATGTTTAACAGTTGGTTTGCACAGCCCAAAGAAAACTCTTGCATGATAATTTTACACACGTAATCCTATCCAGCTCAGTCGACAGCAATTCGTGAAATGGTCACAAAATTTAATGTATTGAGTCGTGTACATAGACATGAATTTCACATTTTTTTTCCCGATGGTCAGCACGAAATCAGCTTGTATGTAATCCACGTAATTTGTACCGGGAAGTATTGAGAGTGGCGAACGTTGCGTAGGAGGTCAGGGTGGAGGAGTGGGTCAAAAAACATCGGACTTTAGCCAAGGAAACCGCTGTTCGTGTCCCGTGTGTTTTTGTCACGTAACATCCATACTTAAATTACAGCACTTCCAGAGTTATTTTAACCAAAACCGTGATCTTTCCTAAACATAACTAAGTAGTTTTGTTGCCTAAATCTAACTAAGTCGATCTATTCTTAAACCTAATTAAGACTGGAGCGGAAATTGACACGTGCGTCACGTGTTGCTGGACATTCGTAGGAAAACAGAATAAAATTCTGTTTTATTCTAAAGAATTAGAAAATAATATATGTCAAACTTTTGGTTCACAAAGCCCAAAGAAAACTCTTGAATGATAATTTGTTTGTACACACGTAGTCCTATCGCTCAAAACTGATCAAATTCAGGTTTGTGTGTTTGCTTGTCTTAATCGAAGGTCTATAGGTAGATAGATGTCTAGTAAATGTAATTATGTATGATATGGATAGGATTCATGCTATATCTTTAGTCTACTACTGAAGGATCATGCAGGTGTAAGCCCCGTCGTTTTAAGACAAAATTAGCATTATGCAATAATCAGATATTTGCTATAGGTCCACAGTAGTTGGAGGACAACATGCTGATATAGGTCCCAACTTGTCTTCAGTCTGCCTGATGCTTTCCAGTAATCACTCCCTGAACACAGAAAAGACCAAGTACATAGTGTTCTCTACCTCCGCCGGTGACTTTCCTGACCTTAAAACTTTAAATGGCCCTTAACATTATTACAGGATGTCTGTCTTCTTCCAACCGGAAAAACTATTTTAAGAAATCTCATGTTAACTGTTGACGTTTCCAAACTACCTCACATCTCTTCTCTCATTTAAATCTGGTATAAGTACACAAAGTATACGATCCAGTCACGAATTCACCTTAGATAGCTTATCCCTCACCATCCCTGAACCAACGCAAACTGTGCCTGTCCCGCCATTGTTGTTTAGAACGAACAGTCGTCTCTCCGTGACGTCGTGCACGCCCGTAGCCGCCAGTAGCTCCTCGGAGGACGCTGAATGGTGCGTGATCTGGCTAACTGGACACAAATGCATTACTTGGATTTTGTGTGATAATGCGAGAATCCAGCTGCCGTGCTTGCTGGTAAACCATGAATATCTTTTCAATGAAACAGTTGTTGGGACATTTAACCAAAAATCCAAAAATATCAACCTGCCGGTGGTGCCAGAATAAAGGTCAGGGGACCGTGAATGTTTGTACACATTTTCATAGAAATTCATCCCATAATTTTCTAGACATTTCAGTCAGGACCAACTACCAGACCGACTTTGCCTTCCCTCCAGCCATGCCGCTAGCTGCTAGCATGGTGTCACCTCATTACATCATTACCTGTGAGGAGCCTTCCTTGTTAGAACAACAAAAATGCTGAATTTCAAAATACCAGCTTCTGTTTGTTTTTCTGTAAAGTGTCAATAAATGTTTGACACTTGTCCTGTATCAGCGTCCCTCCGACAGCTGTTTGTATCATGATACTGAGGAAATTTGGACACCTTTAAGCTTTATAGTGTGTGACAGGTGTAATTACCTGTCTGGTATGTGATGTCACATACCAGACACATATGTACACGTCTGTGAGGGAATCCTGCTTGTTTTTGGGTCGGAGGGATTTAGAGGATCTGTCTTCACTGGAGCAGATGCAGCCCTTTGCAGAGGCTTAAAAACGAGGCCTGAGGCGGTTTGTCTTGATAAGTGGATGTTGACAGATGCTGACTGACACATTTTTGTTGCGACAAGTTCTACATCCCTCCGTACTTAACCTCTGAAACAGCCAACAACGAGGTTAAAGCCCTCTCAACCTCAATCACCAACATTATTTTGGGAATCCATTATTGTGATTCTGTTTGATTCAGTTTGACGCTCATTCTGATGAATTTTTCTCCATAAATGCACACACGTCTGGTAAGAAATATTGAGTCTTGAGCTAAATGTGTCCTTTTAGACGGAGCTCCTGAGGCGATGCTACTTTCAAATTATGCTAGCTTTCCAATATCGTCGACCCTATCTTTAATATTTAATGTGTCACGTGTCCAAATTGCACTAAATTCAACGCTGCACGTCCTTGGGTCCCCAGTAATACACCTGCCAAGTGTGACGGAGATCGGATGAACGGTTCTCGAGATACGTGAAGGACACACACACACTACCGTTCATATTTTTTCGAAATAAGGTCCCATGGAGGTCCACCGGAAGGGGACGGGACTTTGCCTCTCTATTAGCAGATAAAGAGGGGAGTATTTAGTGTGTGACAACCCCTCCACTAATCTTCTTTGTCTTGCAGGGCGGAGGGTCAGAGCTCTCTGATGACACAGCTGCTGCTTTGATTTTGTTTGTTACAGACATTTTGACACGTCCAACACATGCTTGCATTACTGACTTTCAACGTTTGTTCTATTATTTTGGGTTATTTTGTAAATTAATGTCTATTTATTACTTTTATGTTTGAGGCGGGCTGTAACACTAGAGGTTCCTCCCGGTGTTGAACTCTCAAACATGAAACCTGATGTCAAGATGTTTCTTCTCTATTGAATATCATTAATTACCTTTCTAAATCCTCCTTCAGTAGAATATTTTCCATACACATTTTCACCCCAGGACATTTAAAGCTTCAATTAAACATGTTTTCTGTGATTTTGATTAAAATGGGATTAAGGATCAATGCCTGCAGGTTAGGAAAGCCCTGCACCCCTCAGACTGAAGAAATGATCAGCAGACTGCAGTTTGAGGCTCTTTTAACGGCTGGTTTATGTCGTATTTCCACCATCAACCATAATACTGTTGTGTCTCCTGGAGATTCTGTCACCTGCACATGATTTTGAGGCTAAAAGTGAATGTTTTTTTTTGTTCATATGTGGTGTTATTAGACTGCCCTGAGGATGTTATCTCAGGGATTCTTGGTCAAAGCTGTCTGAAATTCCACAGGATGTTTGGAGGTCGTTGGCCTGAAGCTCTCTGCTTAAAGTCTCTACTCTGTTTACTCGACTTTCCTTCACTTTGTTTTAATTTAGTAAAATTACATTTTGGAAAACACAAAATAACAAATCCAGTTTCATTTTAAGAGTTATTTTCATTAAATACATGCACTTTTCTGTAAAGGACTCTCAGAATTTCTGAGATTAACGTCATAAATTTACGAGAAAAAAACTCAAATTTGCGAGATTATAACGTCATAAATTTACGAGAAAAAACTTGAAAAACTGAGTGAGGCGAAGGTCCTGAAACATGCATATACATGTTTTCTTTCATGTTTTTATTGTGTTCTTCTTAGGGCTGTCAAATTTAACACGATAATAACGTTAACGCAAATACGTTTTACGACACTAACTTCTTTAATGCAACTTGCGATTTTTAGGTTAAAGCGGGCTCAGCTTTTAAAGCTAGAGTGAAGATACTTTATCATCTGAAACTAGAAAACCTAACGAATCCATTGGTACCAACCATGTCATACTAGCTTGTCGAGAAAGGAGGATAAATAACGCTCCAAACCTGCGCCAAATTTTGGCGAGGAAAAACTATCATGGCCATTTTCAAAGGGGTCCCTTGACCTCTGACCTCCAGATATGTGAATGAAAATGGGTTCTATGGGTACCCACGAGTCTCCCCTTTACAGACATGCCCACTTTATGATAATCACATGCAGTTTGGGGCAAGTCATAGTCAAGTCAGCACACTGACACACTGACAGCTGTTGTTGCCTGTTGGGCTGCAGTTTGCCATGTTATGATTTGAGCATATTGTTTTATGCTAAATGCAGTACCTGTGAGGGTTTCTGGACAATATCTGTCATTGTTTTGTGTTGTTCATTTTTATTTATTTATTTGACCTTTATTTAACCAGGTAAAATCAATTGAGAACCAATTCTCATTTACAATGATGACCTGGCCAAGAGGCAGTAGCAAGAGTATAAAGACACAGTCCACACAAGCGACACAAACAGCACAGATACAGTACAGTATGACAAACATACAGCATGCCATGTCAAGACATGAAAAAATGGCTAAAAACAGCATAGGTAAATAAATAGGTCAGAAATTAATAAACACTATGTACAAAAAAAGGTGGATTACTGGATGTTCTTTGTAAAAATGGAAGAGAGAAAGAGAAGTGAGGGCTTGTCAGCAAGTACAGCAGTCAACTATGACTTGTTGCAGCTTTTGTTTGAACATGTTGAGAGAGGTGAGAGCTGTTAGTTTGAGCGTGTTTTTTAGTGAGTTCCAGTCATTTGCAGCGGCAAAATGAAAGGAATTATGACCAAAGACAGTACGGACTTTTGGAATGATGAGCCTAATGAAGTCACTGGATCTTAAACGGCGATTGCTGTCGGAAATGTGCAGAAGATTTGAGAGGTAGCGAGGGGTCATTCCCAGAATTGATTTGTAGACTAAGAGCAGCCAGTGTTGTAGCCGCCTGGTGTGAAGGGAGGGCCAATCCACCATATCCAAATCCATCATTGATTTCCAATAATAAATATATACATACATTTGCATAAAGCAGCATATTTGCCCACTCCCATGTTGATAAGAGTATTAAATACTTGACAAATCTCCCTTTAAGGGACATTTTGAACAGATAAAAAATGTGCGATTAATTGCAATTCAATATTTAATCAATTGACAGCCCTACTGTAGTTTTCAGCATTTCAAGACTGACATTGAGCCTGAACAGAATGAAAGTATTTTGCAGCTCTCCCTCCGACCACACTGTTATCTCCTCACCTTGTATAGTTCGCACCAAACATCCTGTTTCTGCATTCAGTATTTTGAGCCTGAGGATATCAGTCTTCCTTCCCTTCAATCTGAGCTGTTTACAGCTAAATAAACAACTTACGTCCCAGATCATTCAGATAGCAGAGTACCAGATGCACTCTCCCACTGCCTTCTAGTAAACCATCCTAGCACATTTAAGTTGAATTAAAACAATCTGACTGATGCTACACCAGAAATGTCAATTTCTACACTGTGCTTCTGCTACTTTTACTTAATCTTGAACCTTGAATTAAGGCTATAAAAATAAGTCAGGCTTCTTCTGGTGTGAGAAAAAGAAACTTTCAGTTAATTTTTGCAGCCACTAGGTGGCGCTGATTATTTTGTATTATTCTGGCTTTATTGCTTGTCCTTTGAACCCTGTAGTGTTTTCCCTGTAGTGTTTTCCTTGCAATCCCGGGTAGAGAGCGCACTGTGGAACTGTGTAGTCAGAGCATCTTCGTACATCCTTTCTTCTTTTGGAAGCATTGTCTGTAAGTACAGATTTTATAAGATGCCCATATTTGTGCCAATGTTTATATTTTGTTCATGTCAGTTTTACCCCATTCTCATGCTGTCAACACTTAACAGTGGTGCGCAATAAATCCATCATTCTTTGACTACAGCGTGTTGAAGGAGTCATCTCTCTGACTAGTTAAAGACGGGGTTTGGAAGGAGTTTGGGTTAAAAATAAGTACGGAAGTGATGTTACTTAACGGTTACTTGACAAATAAACCAACGTTGACTTCTGGTTTCACACGGGACACGAACAGCGGTGTCCTGGGCCAAAGTTTGATGTCTTTGGACCCACCCATCCACCCCAACCTCCTCCTTATACGCCGTGTTTGCCGCTCTTTATACTTCCTGGTTCACAATTACGTGGATTACATACTTATCGATTTTGTGGTATATAAACGAATTACAGTGCATCACTTACAGCTACAAACGGTGTATGAGAACAGCCTGTATACTGATGTGTACAGAGGGTTGAACCAGAGGCCTGTACTACGAAGTGAGTTCAACATACCCAGGGTATCTTCTCGTTATCTGGCTTCACAAACCCTAACAAACAAGATCACGCTAAGCGGTCCTACGATGGTGGTTTTCAACTCGGTAAATCAACCCAGGGTTTCTCTGTCTGGCTATGAGCGCGTTCACATGAACGGGGCGGTGTTTGCAGTATATGACCGATCACAGACATGGACCAGTCTACAGACAGACAGAGCGGCACATTTTACAAAGGAAGAAATTATATTAGACAAATACAAAGAAATTAAAGACATAATCCAGAATAATAGTAACACAGTTTAAGCTGCCAAATGCAGGAAGGACAGCTGGCAAAAGAAAAAACTCCCGATCATGTGTGAATGTGTAAATTAACAGACTTATTAATTTAACAGAACACTCAAAAGTCAGATATAGTCGTCTAGATAGCTTAATAGCTTAATATATAGTTTAAATAGCATTACAATATGTAAAAGCTGGACGGATTACACCTCATTATATCCATTAATTATGATAGGGCGTGTATGACTATTTCAACCTTCTTTCAGCTGCGTCCTCGTCTCCGGCGGTGTGAAATGGACTTGAGAGCAAGTAAAAAAAATAAATCTAAAAACATAATTCAAAGTTGTAAACACCCACAGCATAAATCCAGCTGTCCTTCCTGCATCTGTCAGTTTAAACTCTGTTGTTTTTAGTCTGGATTATGACTTAAACTTCTTCGTATTTGTGTAATATTATTTTACGATCCGCGCACCATGCTTTGATTGGTCAGTAGGCGGTGCTTTTATACGAGTTGATCTCTTATCTGGAACTTAACCTGCACCGGAGCAGGTTAGCTGTTCAGCATCAGTTACCATGGTGATCTACCCTGGTAAGAAGTGATCCACCTTCATAGGACGGAAAACCCTGAAGGGTTAACCCTGAAGTTACCTCACTAACCCCAAATCCTGCTTTGTAGTACAGCCCTCTGGTGATTCATCCAAAAACAAACTGGTCCCCTGAATAATTTAATAAACCAACAGCGCTGATGGATACGAGCTCTGGTTAAACCACACCTGGCAGACTGAGAATGAGGGAGACGCCAGAACTCAGTCACGCTATACAAAGGTAGATAGCAACAGAAAGCATGCAGTACAGTACAGGACTGAACCACAGCCGCCTCAGGACACTTAGATGGAGCAGAGCCGTCGTTAAAGTTGAGCTTTTACTGCGTTAGTCAAAATGTTTTCTGTCAGGATCCTTAATAAAGTCCCTAAAGGCACAAATAATAATAATAATAATAATAAGTTTATTTGTATAGCACTTTTCAAGCACAAAGCACAAAGTGCTTTCCAAGGCAATTCATATAACGTACAACAGAATACACTGAAACATAAATAATTAAATAAAAACAATAGGATGGAAAAAAAAAAAAGAAACAAGCATATACATATTCATACAGTTACATATGCACATATATATACATGTGCACACAAGCATACAAAAGACTAAAATGCATCTGATTGAAAAGCAATTTTATAAAAGTGGGTTTTTAGACGGGATTTAAAAATTGTGACCGAGTCTGCTGATCTAATATCAATTGGAAGACAGTTCCAGAGACGGGGAGCCAGTACTGCGAAAGCACGATCGCCTTTTGTTTTCAACCTGGTCTTTGGGACTGTTAAAAGACCCAGATTTGCTGACCTGA
>CAKAKR010002747.1:8860-19984 GCA_916700685.1 Adelosebastes latens | reverse complement strand
TTTCAGACTTTTTTTTCCCAGACTTTTTTTTCAGACTTTTTTTTCAGACTTTTTTTTCGGACTTTTTTTTCAAACCTTTTTTTCGGAGATTTTTTCAAACTTTTTTTTCGGACATTTTTTCAAACTTTTTTTTCAGACTTTTTTTTTTGACATTTTTTCAGACTTTTTTTTCGGACATTTTTCAGATTTTTTTTCAGACTTTTTTTTATGACATTTTTCAGGCTTTTTTTTCGGACTTTTTTTCAGACTTTTTTTTTCCAGACTTTTTTTCAGACTTTTTTTTCAGACTTTTTTCAGACTTTTTTTCACACTTTTTTTTCGGACATATTTTTAGATTTGTTTTTTCAGACTTTTTTTTCAGACTTTTTTTTCGGAGATTTTTTCAGACTTTTTTTTCAGAGATTTTTTCAGACTTTATTTTCAGACTTTTTTTTCGGAGATTTCTTCAGACTTTTTTTTCGGACTTTTTTTTACACTTTTTTTTCACACTTTTCTTTCGGAGATTTTTTCACACTTTTTTTTCAGACCTTTTTTTCAGACCTTTTTTTCGGACTTTTTTTTCAAACTTTTTTTTCGGAGATTTTTTTAGACTTGTTTTTCAGACTTTTTTTTTGGAGATTTTTTCAGACTTTTTTTTCGGACATTTTTCAGACTTTTTTTTCCCAGACTAATTTTTCAGACTTTTTCTTTGGAGATTTTTTCAGACTTTTTTTTCCCAGACTTTTTTTTCAGACTTTTTTTTCGGACTTTTTTTCAAACCTTTTTTTCGGAGATTTTTTCAGACTTTTTTTTCGGACATTTTTTCAAACTTTTTTTTCCAGACTTTTTTTTTTGACATTTTTTCAGACTTTTTTTTCGGACATTTTTCAGATTTTTTTTCAGACTTTTTTTTCTGACATTTTTCAGACTTTCTTTTCGGACTTTTTTTTCAGACTTTTTTTCAGACTTTTTTTTTCCAGACTTTTTTTTAGACTTTTTTTTCACACTTTTTCAGACCTTTTTTTCACACTTTTTTTTCACACTTTTTTTTCGGACATATTTTTCGGACATATTTTTAGATCTGTTTTTTCAGACTTTTTTTTCAGAATTTTTTTTCGGAGATTTTTTTCGGAGATTTTTTCAGACTTTTTTTTCAGACTTTTTTTTCGGAGATTTTTTCAGACTTTTTTTTCGGACTTTTTTTTACACTTTTCTTTCGGAGATTTTTTTACACTTTTTTTTCAGACCTTTTTTCAGACCTTTTTTTCAGACTTTTTTCAGACTCTTTTTTTGGAGATTTTTTCAGACTTTTTTTTCAGAATTTTTTTCAGACCTTTTTTTCGGACAGTTTTTCAGAATTTTTTTTCAGACTTTTTTTTCGGCCTTTTTTTCAGACTTTTTTTTCGGACTTTTTTTTCGGAGATTTTTTCAGACTTTTTTTTCCATAGACCTCACTATGGATCTCAGACAGTCTGAATCTGCCACCCCCTCCATCCGCACCACCCCTAGCCCCCACCCATCCCCCCAGCACCAGGCACACTGGTCAAAATTTCTTGCGAAATTTTCTAGTTATTATTATTATTACATGTAACCATGCATGTATCTTGCTGCCCATCCTGAACTCCCTGGCAGAAGAGATATTGTATCTCAGTGGGACCTTTCTGGTTAAATAAAGGATAAATAAATAAAAGTTATGATTTTTATGAGCTATCGAATATTAGGTGTATGTAAATAAGAACCGTGTAATCTAGGAATTATTAAGGTTGCAATAAAGCAGCAGTAGGTAGAAATGGAGCAAATATGATTCATAAAACGGTCACTATATCCTAACAGTAGTGGATGAGACAGGTAATCTGAAAAAAATAATTTTCTAAAGTCATGCAACATGTTCTCACCTTTACCACCAAGAAGACTTATTCTTTTTAAATGGAAACATGTTCTACCTCCGACTCACAATAGGTGGGTGAAAGATATGTTAGTGTCCATTGGTTTGGAGAAACTTAGATTTTCCACTTGAAGGTTCCCTCAATTATTTTGAAAAGACTGGGAAACCTCTCCTAAACCATATTGAATCTTTTACCTCCTTGCCTGGTTGTGAGGACTGAGCCTACTTATTTGTTTTGTTGGATTGACATTGTTGTTTTTTAATTTCCAATTGTTTACCTACTTTATTTTATTTTTTTATTTATTTTATTTAGCTTATTTTTTTATTGTTTTATTTATTTATTCATTTATTTTTTTTATTTTTATTTTTTTATTTTTTATTTTGTGTGTATATGTGTATATTGTATGCATTTTATTATTTCATGTGCGTAGTGTGTTTTTAATTTTGGTGTCATTGCTGCTTTAAGTCTTGTTGTAAGTGTTTCCATTAGTGTGATATTGATTATTTCTTTATTGTTGGGTGTGGGAGGGAAAATGGATGTAAAATAGAAGACTACTTATTGCAATGTTCATCCAATTAAAAAAAAAGAAAATAAGTAGAAGCAGTATTTATCCAGTAGATGGCAGCAACCAACCTACGAATGCACCTGAAAGCGGACAAGGAAGCGGAAATGCGTCATTTCTCTTTATTTTGCATTTGTTTTGGTGAGAAGAAAACTGTCAAGTCTGTTAGAATAAAAACATCCAACTTCCGACTGGGCTCTTCAGCATAAAACATTTATTGAGGAAATTAATTTATTGATACGCAATTTAATTCACAAAAACGACAACACGTGAATAAAAAGAAGCTTTACAATGAACAATAAATAATTATAATGTGTTTTTGTTTTATTTAAAGGTCCCATATTATAAATAGTGAGATTTTCATGTCTTTTATATTATAAAGCAGGTTTAAGTGATATATAAATACTGTTAAACTATCAAAACGCTCAATATATGGAGAAATACACTCTTAATCAGAAATTGTGCGTTTGAAACAAGCCGTTAGGATTTCTGTCCATTTGTGATGTCACAAATATACAATATTTAGACGATTACACGGTTTTAAACATAAACATTCTAAATGTGTCCCAGTTTATTTCCTGTTGCAGTGTATGTTAATGACATCAGCTGACAGGAAGTAAACATGGACCTAAACTGTTGCCTAGCAACGCAATTCCATTGCAATTCCATTGCAATTCCGTTGAAATGCACTAAAACGGAGCGTTTCAGACAGGAGGTTGAATACAGGTATATTCAGGTAGACAGTATGAGGAAAATAATGTGTTTTTTTGAACATTACAGCATGTAAACATGTTCTAGTAGAAAAACAAAATACAAGTATGAACCTGAAAATGAGCATAATATGGGACCTTTAAGGGTTCCCTCAATTCTTTTGAAAAGACTTGGATACCTCTCCTAAACCATATTGAATCTCTGACCTCCTTGCCTGGTCGTCACGACTGAGCCTCCTTATTTGTTTTGTTGGATTGACGTTGTTTTTTAATTTCCAATTGTTTACCTACTTTAATTATTTTATTTCATTTCATTTTATTTTATTTTATTTTATTTATTTATTTACTTACTTATTAAATGTACTTATTTTATTTTATTTTATTTTATTTTATTTATTTACTTACTTATTAAATGTACTTATTTATTTTATTTTATTTTATTTTATTTATTTATTTATTTACTTACTTATTACATTTACTTATTTAATTTAATTTAAATTTAATTTAATTAATTAATTAATTAATTAATTAATTAATTAATTAACTTATTAAATGTACTTATTTATTATTAATTTTGTGTGTATATGTGTGTATATTGTATGTGTTTCACCAAAACGGCAACACGTGAATACAAAAACAATTTAAAATGAACAATAAATAACTGATTTTGTTTTATTTAACAAACAAGCACATGTAAAAGAAAAAAAACTCATGTGGAAGTTTTATTTTGAAGGGCTAAAAGTCTGTAGTCTTCCGGTCTATTTTAAGCTAGCAGTGTTTGTGTTGACGCTCGAGAGAAGTCTCACTAAAGATATAATTTGCAGGTGAAGATCCGCCGCCATGGCAACATAAAGACCCGGGAGAAGCCGCGGTTAGATGCTCGGTAGGTGACCGGAGACAGTGAACCTCAGACGGGCTGTGAGCAGCGACAATGAGCGACAGCGAGGACGCCGACGAGTCTCCGCAGGACCAGGACCAGGACCAGGACAGGCCCAACAACAGCGGCTCCGACAAAGAGGACGAGCCGGACATCGACGACTCCGACGCGGATGATGACATCGCTCCGAGGGTCTCTCCGTCACCCCCGGGGAGCGGTGGAACCAGGCCGGAGCGTAGAGCGAGGTCTCCGGCGGAGGAGCAGCGAGAGGAGCCGCCGCGCTGTGATCCGACCACCGAGCAGCAGCAGCAGCAGACGGGCACCGGAGAGGGCATCATCCGCCGGGGGAACAGCCTGTTTTCCTGGCTGCAGAGCAGGACTATAAGACGAGGGGTGTTTGTGGACCCAGCCAGGGAGAACTTCAGGACAATGACCAGTTTATACTGCTCCATGAATCCGGCTGCGGAGTCTGTGAACCTCAGCACGCAGACACACGGAGCCGTGTTCAACCTGGAGTACTCTCCGGACGGGTAAGACGAGCTCTGGGCTCTTTATGTTAGGCCTTTCACCCTGGAGGTCATGTTCACATGGGTTCATGGGAAATATTTTGAAATGTGATACAGTGCATTGGGTAAATTGCATCATCAATTCATCCTCATATGCTTCCATCTCTCTCTGGACACCTCACCATGCAAGGGTCACTTCATATAATGCATGTAGGAAAGCCCACTGATTTATATTTATGTTGAAACATATTAAAGATTTAGTTATAACAATTTTAATTGCATGCATGTCTCGAAAGTCTTGCAAAAGCCCGTCACACAGTAAGCACAACAAGAGTATAATTGCCTGGAAAGTGCTTGAATTGCATCAATTCATCCTCATATGCTTCCATCTCTCTGAACACCTCACCATCCAAGGACCACTTTATATAATGCATGTAGGAAAGCCCACTTGATTTATAAACTGGGAAAAAAAAGTTGAAATATATTTAAGATTTAGTTATAAACTGACAATCTACCAAAACATAACAATTTGAATTTCATGCATGTCTCGAAAGTCTTGCAAAAGCCACTCACAATAAGCACAACAACTTTCACCTGGAGGTCATGTTCACAGGGTTCCTGGAAAATCTTTGAAATGTGATACAGTGCATTGGATTAAAGGGTAAATTGCCTGGAAAGTGCTTGAATTGCATCATCAATTCATCCTCATATGCTTCCATCTCTCTGGACACCATCCAAGGACAACTTCACATAATGCATGTAGGAAAGCCCACTTGATTTATATTTATGTTGAAACATATTACAGATTTAGTTATAAACTGACAATCTACCAAAACAATAACAATTTTAATTTCATGCATGTCTCGAAAGTCTTGCAAAAGCTCCTCACAGTAAGCACAACTAATGATGATTTTAGGCCTTTCACCCGGAGGTCATGTTCACAGGGTTCCTGCAAAATCTTTGAAATTTGATATAGTGCATTGGATAAAAGGTAAAATTGCATCATCAATTCATCCTCATATGCTTCCATCTCTCTGAACACCATCCAAGGACCACTTCATATAATGCAAGCAGGAAGCCCAATTGATTTATATTTATATGTTGAAACATATTACAGATTTAGTTGACAACCAAAACATAACAATTTGAATTCCACGCATGTCTCGAAAGTCTTGCAAAAGCCACTCACAGTAAGCACAACAAGGGTAAAATTGCCTGGAAAGTGCTTGAATTACATCATCAATTCATCCTCATATGCTTCCATCTCTCTGGACACCTCACCATCCAAGGACCACTTCATAATAATGCATGTAGGAAAGCCCACTTAATTTATATTTATTAGTTTAAACATATTAAAGATTTAGTTATAACAATTTTAATTTCATGCATGTCTCGAAAGTCTTGCAAAAGCCCCTCACAGTAAGCACAACTAATGACTACACGGCAGGGTTTAAGCCTCAGTGACCAGACAGCAACTAAATCCTGCAGTGAAACCAGGTCAAGCTGTCCAGTCTGGGTCTACTGTGTTTGTATGCTCATTGTGACAGCGGGACAAAGCTAACATCCTCCCTGCACAATGAAGTGTTTTTTGTGGAAAATGATTCTTTTTTTGTTGCAGGAGATGAAAACATCCAGAATCCTCTACATCACAGCTTAGGGCTTAAATGAGAAAACTGATCTCATGTTATGACACAGTTTTAATAACCGTATTCACATTATTACAACTGTTGATGCACAATGCTTTTTGCATCACAGTCAGGGATGTAGTGGAAAGTAAAGTTCAGTTTATTCACTTAATTTATTTTGCCAATAGCTTGAAAAACATGTTTTCTACTGATCAGCTTGATGCATTTCCTTATTGAGGATTGTTTTGTCTTCGGATAATCACTGATCAGAGTGTAATTTTATTATCTTATCTTTTCATTTTGATTAATTGATCAAATACGGTGTCATAACTCTAAGAATGGTGTCCAGAAATTGAAAAAGAAGTTATATTTCTTCTGTAACCCAGTTGACCCAATCTGGTTCGAAAATATATTTGTGTGGGTGTGCAATTATCTCTTTGAGTATTTCATGTATTATGTACATCATATATCTTGAATCTAAGTTAGAAGTTGTTCTTGTGGCCACTGTGTTTATGTGTTGAAAAGCACAAAAATAATATTGTCCAAAAACAAAGATTGTTCTGTAACACGGCCAGAGAGATCAACTCTTTCCTCCTCTTGTATGTTTACGAGCGTCTCTGGTTTGTCTGCTGTTCTCAGGTCGGTGCTGACTGTGGCCTGCGAACAGACTGAGGTCCTGCTGTTTGATCCCATCTCATCCAGACACATCAAGACCCTGACGGAGGCCCACGAGGACTGCGTCAACAACATAAGGTGCATTTCTCTAATCGTAAATCATCCAGGGAGGGTTTATAGAGTCAGCATGCAACATCCTGCATCTCACTCCAGGGAAGGGGCCGAGGGAGTTGAAGCTCAAAGCAGTGAAACATAATAAGATTCAGGATGGCGACATGATAGCTTAAATCGTCTTTATTGGTCAAAGTGTCAGGATATGAAGTGCAGAGGCCGATAAAAACATGCTGCCGTCTTGAATCATGTCTGCGGAGAATACTAAATGAATCCCCTGCCTGACTGTCTGTCTGTGCCCTGCAGGTTTTTGGACAATCGTTTGTTTGCCACCTGCTCCGACGACACCACTATTGCATTGTGGGATCTCCGTAAGCTGAACTCAAAGGTTTGCTCGTTGCACGGCCACGCCAGCTGGGTGAAGAACATCGAGTACGACACCAACACTCGTCTCCTCGTCACGTCCGGCTTTGACGGAAACGTCATCACGTGGGACACTAACAGGTTTGTGTGTGTAGATGTTGAAAATTATGAATATTTAAGGTGAATATGTCTTTGTATTCTCTTTTTGAGATGATAGGTGATCGAACAAATACTTTAAAATGTTTACATATGTACTGTATACATTATGTTGCCTTTATGATATCATAAGGAAACATTTATTATTATTGTAATTAGGACTGCAGCAAGTTATTATTATCATTAGAGAAAGTAAATTCGGAAAAATGTCTCTTACATTTGTGTCACAATCCAATCCAATTTACCTCCTGGAAAATGTCCTGCTCTAGTGATTATGTCACGCTGTACCAGGAGTTGTACATAAAAAATCCAACCAACACATCACTGACTTTTCAACAGCCCCCTTTCATTCAATTTTCCATCAAATAAAAACTGCATCTTTACAACTTTGAAGGTGGTGTAAATGGGATTTTTGGCTGTAATTCAACCCTTTTCTCTCCTGAAGAACTACCCAAAGAGGATGAGTTTCTGTAACTCTAGACAAGCAGTTTCACCGTGGATTTTTCCCTCATTTTTCATCACACTGAATTATTTAAGACATCAAAACTGCCTGTTAAGCCGTCTGTAAACGTCCTTCCCCTGCAGGTTTACAGAGGACGGCTGCCCGCACAAAAAGTTCTTCCACACCCGTTACCTGATGAGGATGCGTCTGACGCCCGACTGTTCCAAGATGCTCATCTCCACTTCCTCGGGGTATCTGCTCATCCTCCACGACCTGGACCTCACCCAATCCCTCGAGGTGGGCAGCTACCGCATGCTGCGAGCACGACGGACGCCCCTCAGCTCAGGTCAGATCACCGTCTCCCTGAACACTTTAAAAAACAAAACATTCTGCCCACATTTCACATAATTATTTCACACAGTTTTTAGCGTGTTTCACTGAAAAAATCTCAGATTTCCCTTTTTCTCCATATTATCGCTGTTTAAGTAGTGCTACAGCAATTGTTTGATGAGTCAATTCAAAAAGTTTGAGTAATTGTTTTTAGTCCATTATCAGGTAAAAATACAAAATATTTCACTACAGATTCATTAATGCAAAGAGACATTGCACAATTGAATTAAAGGGCGGGTCCATTATTTTAGTTTTTTTTTAGGTTTTAATATAATTTTGTAGCTTCACAGTGGTGTTCCTCAAATTCGAACATTCAAGTTTCGGTCATAGTATGTATGTCTTAGTGTCAAAAGGCTATTTTCCCAAGTCCTACTATAACTTTTTCCCACGTGACCTGACGTAGGTTTCTGCATGATGATGATGCTGCTACATTATATAGTATATATACATCCTTAGAGTCAGTGTATTAACGTATAGTAACTTAGATGGTGGTCGGCGAGTTCTTAGTGTGGAGAAGCAGACAGGAGTACCGGCACGGAAGCTAAGCAATGTGATATACTGCTGTGGACACCACGTTAATTTGAATCCGAAAGTCACACAATAACACAAACAAACTAATCGATTGACAGCAACTCCCCTGTTCTCCGAGGTAAAATTACTGTTTTTGTGAATGTAGTCTGGTGGCTTTGAAGACAGCGATATAACAGCTTCAGTCCCGCATCAGAAAGGGCTGTCTGACCACAGTCATTTTACCACCCACTTCAAAAAATCCGATCTAACCCTATCAGTTATTTCCAAACTAAGCACAGCTATCGTTGACTCAGCTAGTGCTAGCGTTCACATTATTCATAACCTTATTGATTAGCTTCTATTAGTTTACTTCGGTAACCTACATCACTGCTTTTTGCAACGGCTGAGTGGTCGTTTCCATTTGAAAAGAACGTAACAGAACACAGATGGACCCGCCGTTTAAGCAGTTTTAAGGTCACTCTTTGCGCCCTGGTAACTTACCATTTGTCATTATTATCATCTAAATGGTGATTCAAGTTGATTAATTACTGTTGTTCCCAGATTAAAGAAAATGATTTGTGACTCTGTTGTGCTTCTGTAGATGGAGGCACGTCAGCGTCCAGGTCAGCTGGAACTCCTCGCCAGGGAAATGACTCCAGCAAGATCCACCCTCCTAGAGAAGGTCAGAGACGATCACGGTGTAAAACTGAATAATAGATGTCATCTGAGGTCCTACCAAAGTAATAAAGATGAAGACTATAACGTTCAAATGACTTAACTTTGTTCTCGCAGGCCTTTCTCCCAGAAACAGCCTGGAGGTTTTGACTCCAGAGATCCCCGGAGAGAGAGACCGAGGGAACTGCATCACCTCCCTGCAGCTCCACCCGAAAGGCTGGGCCGCGCTCATCCGATGCTCCAGCAACATGGACGACCAGGAGGTGAGAAACACCCGTTACCTCCGATCTGTTTGAAAGAGATGATGCTAAATTTTGTTTATTTAATCACCTCGTCTCCATCTTCATGTTTTATAGATGTGAAAGCAAAGTGAGATACCTTTTTAGGCATCTAGATCTATGAAGTAATTTATCGCCTTTGCTGGTGCACTATAGGAATTGCACCATACTGACTGAACGGTGTATTTTTTATACTTATGTCGAAGCAATACCTGAGTTTTGTTACCGATACCTTAACAATACTTTTAAAAATACATTGTATAAACATGTTTTACTGCAAAGGTTTTAACAAAAGAAACCAAAGTTCACAAATGATAATTGTCTAAACACAAACAGCCATATACTAAATTTAAAGTGAAGAATAAAGAAGAAAGTAAAGAATATTACGACTTTAGTTTTGCCTTTATCATGGCTACTTCAAGCAGATCATTCTGTCAAAATATTAATTTTTTCTGTGTCCAAATTCATTCTTAAAGAAGAATATAAGAGAATTTGGCCACATCAAACCTTTTGTTTAATACAATTGATTTACAGTTTGCCTTCAGTGGAGTTCTGCTGTTGAATGATTATGTGAATCAGCAGCAGCAGAAAGCCACTAATGGTTGGTTGGTGTCTCTGTTGGTCCCGGACCAACGTCAAGTGTCTGTCCAGTGACGCCACCAACATGATTAATAGTTTCTGGCTTTAGTATGTGACACTGACTACGTTTACATGCACAAAATATCAATCCGAAAAAGACAATATTCCTACTAAGCTGTTTACATGGCTAATGAATATTCCACTAATATTCTTGTTTACATGCCGGCGTGCTTACTCCAATGAATATACTCCAATTAACGTAACCGGTGGCGGACTTGTTTGACAGTGTGAACACAGCCTCCCTCTTTCATTCCTTCAACCACCTTCTTGAAAAGGTTGGCGTTGCGATACTTGCGCATATCCAAAAACCTGTTGATATCCAAGTTTTCATAATGTTTAGAAGTAGGTGTGTTTCTCCTTCCGACCAGAAATGTTGGCTTTTCTTTTGGGCATGTATCTCTGTAAACTGTCGGCTAGTTGGTTTGTGTACAATGCACAGAGAGCTGGACGTAAACAGGCAAGAGACCGTGTGTCACAAACATACGTAAAATCCAAATTGAGACGCATATTCGTAATGCTCTGTATACGTGTCCAAAGAATGCTCCTAAAACCTGAATAACATCGACTAATCCCACATGTCTTAATCAGAAAATGCTCCATTTGGAATAAGGCCTAATTCAGGATATCCAAACATTTAAATGACCCGTATCAAATTCTTCTCTCTCCAGTGGACGTGTGTGTATGAGTTCCAGGAGGGAGCGCCCACCCGCCCTCTGGTCTCCCCCCGCTGCTCCCTCCGCCTCACCCACTACATCGAGGAGGCCAACGTTGGCCGGGGCTACATCAAAGAGTTGTGTTTC
>CAKAKR010002746.1:0-14662 GCA_916700685.1 Adelosebastes latens | reverse complement strand
TCAGTGACCCACTAACTCTTAGCGCAGCTAACAGAACACAAACGGTATTGACGAGTTATATAATAAACTGTTACTGTCAGTGTTTGTAGGTCCAGTCAGTTTGTATTCCCATGAACTCGTTTGTGTCGGATGAACAAGCTGCTCAGATTCTGTATTCATACACAACACACTAATGTTTTCATGCATGCAGCTTTTTTTTTTATCTGGAGTGAAATATCTCATGTTGTATAAGGAAGAAGCTAACTTCCCTGTCACAGAACATGAAACAAGAGCTCCTTTGAACAGAGTGCAGTCAGCACCACCCGCGTCAGAGAGTCAGAAACATTTCAGGCCAAACACCAAAACACAGTTTTTAGTCTTTTAGCTCACAGCTGGAAGACTGTTTTCATGCAGGGAACACAGAGGATAAATGCAAAGTCATTACTGAAATGTTCTGCCGTGAGACGCGTGGAGCCTTGTTATCTCGCAGCACAGCACTGATTCAGTGGGCTTGTTGGATTCAACAGAAAAAAAAATTGTTTTTTACACAAGATATGACGAGCTCGGAGGAAAAAGGAGATCTACATTGTTTGAAAATATATATCTGTTTGAGACATTGAACTTCAAGGCAACCCCTGTTACTAACCCTGTCTATTTAGGAATACTTGTTTATATGTTAACTGTCTTTATTGAAGACAATAAATAATTTATTAATGCTTTAGCTCAGTAATAAGTCATTAATAAGAACAGCTTTTGGGTTGGGCAACTCCCTCAGCATAACATCAGCTTTGTCTTTATAGATAGCTCTTTTTATTTACCAGGAAGCCCCCCTCCATTAATATTACTTGAGGCTCTGGGGCTACGAACGCTTTAATTCACAACACCTGTCAATGGACAGCGACAAATATTAAATTGAGTGCCCTCCTAATCGGTAAACAGAAGATGAAACTCATCATTATAAGACAATACGTCAAGAAAATGTTAGTTTTTTTTTACCTAAAACTATGCAATTTTACATCATTTTGGACCGTTATTATTACTATAGATAACGCACAAAAAGGCTTCAAGACAAAACTTGCTATAGATGAATATTTATTTTTATTATTTATACATATCACAGCCTTCATCTGAACATTTAAATCTTCTGTCAACGTCCATTTCTAAACAGCTTGTCAGCCCCTGCTGGAATTCATGATCTTGCAATTCCAAGAAATAAGGATATTCCCATTTTCTCAAATCCCTCAAAAACGTTCAAACTGGAAGAATGCGTGCCACTTTACCAATAATGATTTCTGCATAAAAAAAATCATCTCTGACAGAAGCACTTTTCCAAGCCAAGGTCAAATAAAAACCAATCCTTTGTCTCCCTGTTGTTGAAGTTGAATAGTATAGTGGAAGAGCCCTTTAATAATGACTTACTAACACTTGTAGTTTCAGACCTGATGGCTTATAAAGTGAGAAATTCATTACATTTCATCAATGACTTTCTTGTCATTTATATCTGCAGAATTAATGGCTTATTAGAAAGTGAGAAATCAATTGGTGCTTAATGGATTTACCGCATTGTTTAATGATCTGTGTGTGTATGAGGCTGTTTTGCTATAACAGCATCTTCTTTTTCATGATAGAAACATCTTTTTTTGTGGATTCAGACAATCCAATGTTCAAGATTGTTTTTTTTACTACCCAAATATTGATATTACAATAGCTTCTCCTTGTAAATGAGGTCATATTCAACGCCGTCAGTTGGGCTTTTAGATGCTTTAAACAACACGTCATTTAATTCGCGAGTCTGTTTTTGCAAACCTTTTATGGCTCGTGCTTCGCCGTGCAGCAGTGCTGTATTTATATAAAGACTGATGCTGCGTTCAGAACAATCTGAGCTTGTAGGAGCGCAGATGCAAATAGGTTTGTGTAAATTAAACTGTGGGATCCCAGATGGAGGCTGAGCGTCTGTTTAGACATCAGTAAATATTAAGGCAGAGCTGACCGAAGTCACAGCAGCACCTCCCTCCTTTCTTCCTTCTACCTTCGTCTTTTTGTCATCCCTTCTTTCCTCCTTTCTCTCCATCCATCCCTCCATCTGTGTCATTTCATCAGATGTTTGTTCTGTGCCATCATGTAAGCCGGTCCACCTGTCCATCCCCTGCTTTAATTTCCTGCCTTCTCGTTCCTCCACAGTACTTCCTTTCAGTTGTTGTGCTTTAATTTCATTTTCTTTCTTTGTCCTCCTTTCATCCTACTTCGTTGTTCTCCTTCCTGTCCTTTCTTTATCATAGCCTTCCTTCTTTTTCATCTCCTCTCCTCTACTCTCCTCTCCTTGGAAACAAATAAAACCCCAGACCGGAAGTTTGGGAAACCCAACCCAAATCAAATGTTGTGTCTCTGTGTTTATACAGGCCTCATTTCCCAGCTTCCCATTGTTGTGAGTCCACATCCTGTTTCTATTAGCGTGTTCCTCTGCTAGGAATCGTTGTTTATCTGGGCCAGGATGACGCAAAAACTACAAGACCATGCTCGGAAACACCCTGTGGATTCTACAGTTTGTGCAGTGACGCCGCTCCAACGATAACATCCTGAGGAGACTGTGGAGCAGTTAGCAGCGCCTGGAGACCACAGTGTAGATTTAGTGAAGAAAGATCACCTGCACCACTAACAGGAGTTGTTCTTTTATCAAAAAAGTTTGTTGGATATTTCACACTGAGCTTAAATTCATCAGCAGTCATTAGTTAGATTGATAATGAAACTTACAATCTAAGTGTCATAAGTGGTGTAAGATATGAGATAATTGTAGATTAGATTTAGCCAGGCTAATGGCATGGCTAATGTTGGCCTGTTGGTCTGCCCACCACTTTGGTCCAGAGTGAAATATCTCAACAACCATTAAATTAATTGGCCACAAAACTCTGTTCACATATACATCGTTCTCAACAACGTATCCTTATAACTTTGTTGATCCTCTGACTTTTCCTCTAACGCCATAACCAGGTCAAAAATTAAAGTGTCCAATACTGAGCAAATTGCATTGTGGTATTGTTAGCAGGAAGAAGTGTACAATCCATTGACACTACTTTATTTGTTCCATTGTGTACGTTTCTGTGGGCACTGTATAGTGGATAAATATAAGTAAAAATTAAAAATGGCCAACAATAAATATAGAGCACACATAGTAAATAGGAAGTGATTTCAGACACATTCTAAAACCAAGTAGGCGATTTGTTCATTTTTAACGTGGCGGACAGATTCCAGTTTGTTTCGTTCACCTGCAACTAGCGAACCGCTCCATGGACGACTCTTTTGGTTTTGTATTTTTATGCTTCCGCACTGGCGACAGCCGTGACTGGAGGCATTATGTTTTCGGGTTATCCGTCCGTCCGCGTATGTCCATCCGTTCGTCCATGACTGTAAACTCTATCTTGTTAAAACAACATTTTCTACCTAAAATAAGTGAATAAATACAGTATATAAATTTGAAAGCACTGCATGCTGATGTAAATAATTAGTTTATCATTTCCCACAGAAGACACACACAGTTCTCACAAAACATGTAAACATGGACGACAACAGTTACACATTTACAGCTTCTGTGTCTGTTACACCACACTGACTGTTTCACAGTTTTCCCTGCATCTTATTTGTTTAAGCAGTAATTCAAGAATTGGAGCAGTTTGTTGGTGTTGTATCAGCTCATGGGAATGCTTCCTCATTTCTCTCCTTCTCCATCAGTATATCTGGCCGAGGCTCATTTGTCCTACTTCCTTAGTGCCAGAGTTTTATGTAATGGATGGTTTCTAACTGTTGAGGGCCTTCAGCGTATTTGTTCAGCTTGTCAACCCTCCATCTCTCTCTCTGTATCTAAACCATATGCCACTTTTTCTTGTTTTATATCACGCCATATTTTTGTGTGAATACTTGTCACTCTCCCACTTTGTCCTGTTTATCATTGTTTACTTTGCTGAATAGTTTGATTGGAGAGAGTTGAATCCAAATCACTGGACTTTTTTATATCTGCTTTTCTAACAAAAAGGCTTCTTCATTTCTGACTGTGATGTTAGCCCCTGTAGGATGTGTCAGTATGCTAGCTGTATAGTCCAGTATGTTTGCTCCTCAGGGAATTTTTGACAGTTCAAGTCTTCCCACTGTCAGCAGACACACTAACAATACAAGCATTCATCCTCTCATCCAAAGTTCAGAGAGAGAAAGTGTGAGGAGGCCTCGAATCAGCTTCTTAAAGAGCTTCTCTGTCCCAATCCTCTCTCTCTCTCTCTCTTCTCATCCCTATTCAAGCTTGTCTCTCTCTATCATTGGATCCCACTAGACAAAATGTACAGTATGTGGTTGTGTGTATAAGGGCATGACCCAGAATGAGCTTTTGTACCAAATTACATTGAGTCATCCTGTTATATTGAACCAGAATCGGATGTATTGTATCCGATCATCCAGGAGAAATTTCACCATTTGATAGAGCAATTTTTCCGTGAGTGTGTGTGTGTCATGATGTGGCTTGTTGATTATTTTCATTATTGATTATTTTCTTGATTAATCGATTAGTAGTTTGGTCTATAAAATATCAGAAAATGGTGAAAAATGTCGATCAGTGTTTCCCAAAGCCCAAGACGACGTCCTCAAACGTCTTGTTTTGTCCACAACTCAAAGATATTCAGTTTACTGTCATAGAGGAGGAAAGAAACCAGAAAATATTCACATTTAAAGGTGCAGTGTGTAGGATCTGGCGGTATCTTAGCGGTGAGGGGAGGAGATTGCAACCAACTGAAGCCTTTCCTGTGTGCTAAGTGTGTTGGAGAGCTACAGTGGCCGACGCGAAAACGTGAATGGCTCTCTAGAGCCATTTGGAGCAGAGCCAGTGCTTAGAGTGTGTGTGTACATAGGAAGTGAATGGTGAAGCAAGAGAGAGAGCGGCGGCGACGAGAGCGAGTAACGTTATCGACTCCGGCCAAAGAAGGAAAAGTTAACAGAGTTTGGTTTGTCCGTTCTGGGCTACTGTAGAAACATGGCGGACTCTGTGAAGAGGACCCGCTCCCTATGTAGATATAAACGTCTCATTCTATGCTAACAGAAACACAACGATTCTTATTATCAGGTGATAATGCACTAAATAAAACATACTTGTTAATATTATATTACATCTCTGCCAATAGATCCCCCTAAATGCTATGCTACACACTGGTCCTTTAAATCATCCAGGAGGAATTTCACGTTTTTTGTGTGTGTGATGGTGTGGCTTGTCTTTGAGTATGTGTTTGAATGTGTCTGTAAAGGAGAAACAACTTTGCATCTAGCTGTGTGTGTGTGTGATGTTTGTGTGGGCATATGCAGTGAGTGAGTGTGCGCTTGTGTGCTTTAGAAAGTGAGATTTTCTGGTGGGAAATGTTTTGTCTTTTGGTGCCTCTTTTCGTGAAGTGAGCCTGTCATTGGCCCCAGCCTGATGAATATTCAGACAAGTGACAAAGAGTGCTCGCATAAACAACGTTGAAGCCAATTAGTCTCCAGAAAGAGAGAGGAAGAGAGAGAGAGAGAGAGAGACAGATTCACCGCACAGACACTCGCACTTGTTGCATATGAGAGGAGAAACCACCACAAAGTGAACCATGGCGAATTGATTTGAGTCTTGGCCGCCGCAGAGCTGCTAATTATCACGGCCCCTACATCACCGGATTTAAATCACAATCCCAAAATGTCAGCCTGGGTGCCAAGGTGTGGCCTCGAGCTGCTGTTCGCTGCAGCCGCACAGTGCTCGTCGTGCCCCGAGGGCCGTGGGTTCACATTCACATTTCTCTCCCAGTCTGTGTAGAGCGACAGCAACAAAGGAGCTGGGTGGAAATTCACGCCCGCCTGAACAAAGGACGGATTGTTTTATGTTCGTCTTGACCTCTGAGGAGTTTTCCCACTGCGCCTCACATCAGAACCTCTCACCTACTTTGCTAAGACACGCCCCGTCTTGTGTTACAGACGCAAGAAGGAGCTCATATCATCTTCCCCTCATTGAAACCCACTCTTTCTAATATTTTGAACCCTTCTAGTTGCCTTAATTTGCTTTCATCTTGAAAAGATGCCCGTAGCACTTTTTTTTAACATTTCTTTTTTTGGTAATTCTCCATCATCAGTCTGTCTGAATGACAAATGCTTTATTCCTCACCAGTGGCAGCTTTTACCTTTTGAAGATCTAGAAAGTCAAATAAATGTTACTATTTGCCTCATTTCAAGCTGCTCTGTCTTAGTATCAGATACATTCCTATCATGCAATAATGTAAGTTACTTTGTTTTGTGAACTAATCAATTGAAAAGCTGCCTGCAGTTTATAACTTTAAACTGACGCAACACTGTTTCACACAGCAACCAAGCATATTTTGATGATTATCGAGATAATATCGTGAATCACAACTATTTGAGCCAGGATAATCGTTAAATTTTCATATTGTCCCGTACCTGTTGTATATATTGCTTGTGTAATAATGTTGTGGTGTGTTTTGTAGAGCTGCTTCTCAGCTCGAACCATGTCTTTTGTCTATGTATGTGTTCATTGTTGATGAAAAAAACACCTGGTTTGCCTCCAACTCACCTCTGACTCGAGCCTCCTGCCTTTAAAATACATTTAAAAAGAAACATCACACCTTTAAAAACACAAACACAAACTGAAACACAAGTTTTAAACAAGTGAAAACTTTCAGAAAAGTTCCTCATTTGGAAAAATACCTCAATTCCATTCCCAGTTAATTTACAAAATATATATTCTGCGCTTCTTTTCCCTCTCAGGGTGGTGCTATCTCCATCCTGACAGTCTGTGAGAGGCCCAGTGACTTCGCTGGAGTGGTTATGATCGCTCCGATGGTCCAGATGAACCCAGACTCGGCCACGCCGTTCAAGGTACCGCACAATCGCTCGTCCACTCTCCAACTGCTCTTCACTTGTGCTCTCTCTTCTCCTCTCCTCTTTCCTTCATAATTGAGTCGCACTATTCAGTCAAGTACTCAGTTGACCCAGAAGTCATTCATCTTACTCCACTCAGCTCTGCTTTGGGTGATGACCATCGACTCCTTTTATTTTGGGTTTTTCAAAGGCAAGAATCCGCGTAAGTGCCACTTGAGCTGCATTAGCAGTCTCTTACTGAATCTCACAGATACAAATGTGTCCGACTGTCAAGGCCAAACAGGAGACGAGACATGTTTTTCATAATTATTAGCATGTTTTAATAAGAAAAAATGTGTATTTTTTAAGGCTGTCAATCAATTAAAATATTGATTCGCGATTAATTGCAAATTCATCACACATATGTATCTGTTCAAAATGAACCTTAAAGGGAGATTTGTCAAGTATTTAATACTTTTATCAACATGGGAGTGGACAAATATACTTGCTTTATGCAAATGTATGTATATATTTATTATTGGAAATCAATTAACAACACAAAACAATGACAAATATTGTCCAGAAACCCTCACATGTACTGCATTTAGCATACAACATATGCTCAAATCATAACATGGCAAACTGCAGCCCAACAGGCAACAACAGCTGTCAGTGTGTCAGTGTGCTGACTTGACTATGACTTGCCCCAAACTGCATGTCAAATTCATAAAGTGGGCATGTCTGTAAAGGGGAGACTCGTGGGTACCAATAGAACCCATTTTCATTCACATATCTTGAGGTCAGAGGTCAAGGGACCCCTTTGAAGATGGCCATGACAGTTTTTCCTTGCCCAAATTTACCTAAATTCATTCCTGCTAGTAAGATGGTTGGTACCAGTTGATTCCTTAGGTTTTCTAGTTTCATATGATGCTAGTATCTTCACTCTAGATTTAAAACTGAGCCTGCAACCTTGCAAGTTGCGTTTAAAGAAATTAGTGGCGTTATAACGAATATGGTGTTAACTTTGACAGCCCTAGTTTTTTTAAATCCCGCACTGACACAAACATACAGTAGAAACACGCTGCATGCAAACAAGTGAATTATACAGTACATACTCTGTGTCTGTATCTCTTTGTAACACTAGTCAGATGGCAAGAAAAATAAAAATAGAGATACTAACATCCACCAGGGAGGTGTTGATGTGTGAAAATAAACTGAAACGCTCTCTGTGTGTGTTTTGTTTTTCTCTTTGTTTATAGGTTTTTCTGGCGAAGGTCCTTAACCACATGGTGCCCAGCCTCACTCTGGGCTCCATCGATTCCAAGTGGCTCTCGAGGGACAAGAAGCAGGTGAGAGACACATGTCGGTGTGTGTGTGTGTTTGTCTGGGAGAGCTGCATTGTTAATCTGTGATTGAAATATCAGGAGTGGGCGTCACGGAAAACAGAAGTTACAAGGTCTCAAGGGGGGAATTTGCGTGTGTGGTTCATGTGTACGTGTGTGAAGTCATGCACCAAATTCAGTTGACGGTCCCTGGAGGATAGGCCCACCCCACAATACATAATTTGAATTCTTTCCAAGCCGCAAGTAGTTAGTCTTGTCTTGCCAAGTTTGCGTGTGTGTAATACCTCAAGTGGGTTGTATTGTGTTAGTTGTAATTATAAAAACAGGTGCATGTACGGTGTCACCGACAGGACAAGGGGACCAAATTGCTTGGTGTGTACTGTATTTAGTTGTGTGTGTATTTTGAATGAACCACAGGAGAGACAAAAACACACATGCAGGCACGTCTGCTCACCTCTAACAGCACGTATTTGTGCCTGTGGGCGTGCTCTGTGTTTTTTTTGTACTGTTGGGGTTGCGTGTACATACTTCATTCCTGTGTTTTTCTGTAAGTATTGAAACATCAAAGTCGGCCTTTCATAAACGGTCAGTAGCAGCTGCATCCTACTACTTCAGCTTCCTACAGTCTGTTAGGGGAAGTAAACTTACATGACCCAATGAAAGAAAAAAGTACTTTAAAGATAGTTATAGAAGGATGGCATGTGATACAGGTGCTGACTAGATGTATGCATGACACGTTAACTGTATGGCTGTATGGTACATGATTGGGTCGTATCGTGCTATAATTATATTCCTCACAGTAACTGTTTTCACATTCTTCCATTTGCTTTGGAGTACGAGCGAAAAGAGTGGAAAGATCCACCTTGTTCCATTACTGAATATGAGACTATTCTGTGCAGCTAAAACTAGCTCCACCTCGACCAGCTATAACATTAAAATGCTGCTGACGTTGCATGAGTATTTAAGAATTAAATCATGTATCAGTCACAGGGGCCATTTTTCTGTTTTTCTGAATCAGTACTTTTACTTTTGATGCATTAAGTATCAAAAGTATCAGAAAAAACTTCCCGATCTCGCAGAAAGAATAAAACACAAACAGCCCAAGTTGACCAATCACAGTTCTTGCGGTCTCCGTGTGGTATCTCCGTAGGCACCGTAGACTAGGGCTGCAGCTAATGATTATTGTCAGTATTGATTAATCTGCTGATTATTTTCTAGATTAATAGTTGATAAATTGGTTTATATAATTTCAGAAACTAGTGAAAAGTGTTCATCCCAGTTTCTCAAAGTTTTGTTTTGTCGATCCAAAACTCGAAGAGATATTCAATATAAAACAGAGAGAAGCAGGAAATCTCCACATTTGAGAGGCTGAAAACAGCATTTTCTGCCATTTTTACATGAAAAATGACTTTAACAATTAATCAATTATCAAAATAGTTGGCGATAAAAAATTTCTGTTGATCGACTAATCTATCAGTCGACTAATCGTTGCAGCTCTACCATAAACCCAACTTGTAGTTACATTTTGAGGAGCAACACGCACGTAGCCGCCGTACGTATTACTTAATGCAGATGTATGAGTGAAGCTTTAATGTGCTTACATAAGGATATAATGTAGGAGGTCCAGCAAGACGTTTTATGACACAAATCACATATAAACAAGCAAAAATCTCTCTTTATGTATATTTACTGTAACTTTACCTTTCCACAGGGAGATAAAATGTGGAACTATCAGTTAAGCAAAACAGTTTAAAGATGATTTGTTTTATCTAATTAATTCCTTTTTGTGATGTGATGTTATCTCAGTTCTTTCACCTTTAAGACGGCGTTCCTGAGCTGCTGAACATGTCGTGTTGTGTCACATCTCAGCTTACAGTCATTCATTATTTAAAGCAGCAGCGCATGTGGCCTGAGAGAAGCTGTTTCTGTTAGAGAGGGCCATCAGCTGTGTTAACATATAACATGGATAGAAATGGGTGTGTGAGCACGTATGGAACTTGAGAGTATTCATGTTTAATGTAAGAAAAACAGAGTGTCCTCTGCTGCTCAACTTTAAACTAATGTAAAGAGTCACATCTACAGTATTTTCTGTGTCTCTCCCTTCCTCTTCCTCTTATTTTTCTTCCCATACGGTCCCCCATTCATTTATTTATGACTCCAATTTGCCAACTCTCATAGTTTTCCCAGGAGTCTTCTTATTTTCATGGCTCAGCTCTTTTCTCCCACGGAGGCACTGATTCTCTTGACTTTCTTCCATATTTGGATTAAACTACAAAGTGTATTCTACTTGTTAAATATAGATGCTTAACACAAACATCCAGACCTTGCACTAAATGTCCTCTTACTCTAAATGTCCTACAAAATGTAGTTTCTACAGAGATAAATGACAAATCAGAATCAAGGGAGATATGTGATAAACTTGAGCATCGTCTACCTCGCCCCACAACTCTTTTCTGTCTCTCTCTCCTGCCAGGTGGAGGCGTATGTCAACGATGACCTGGTCTTCCACGGCGGCGTGCGGGTGTCGTTCGGCATGCAGCTGATGGGGGCGGCGGCGCGCATCGAGAGGGAGTTCCCGACCATCAGCTGGCCCTTCTTCATCCTGCACGGCGACGACGACAGACTCTGCGACATCAGAGGCTCCAAGATGATGTACGAGAACACTCCGAGCTCAGACAAGAAACTCAAGGTGGGGATGAGTTTGCATGTTGTCCCCGTGTTCGCGTGAGTTTCCTCCGGGTCCTCCGGGTTCTCCGATTTCCTCCCACCACCAAAACATGTATCCCCCCAGGAGGGTTGCATCAGGAAGGGCATCCGGCGTAAAACCTATGCCAAATCAATGTGCGGATCAATGATCCGCTGTGGCGACCCCTAATGGGTGCATCCGAAAGACGAACAACAACATTGACACAAACTTGTATCAAGTGGCTTCATGTTGTTCTCACTGTTCCTTTTTTAAAAGCTCAAGTTTGTTACATTAAATACCAAAATATTAGGGAATAATGTATCACACCACGGCCTTCTGACATTTAAAAATGACACTTGTATTGGCTGTGTGAGAGGTTGCGAGAGTTAGCAAAAAACGTGATGCTTTTGTGGCTGACTGATACAGAAAGTGCAACTTGAAGCAGTGTAAAAATGCTTACTGTTGCCTTTGATACATGAAAAATCAGCTCAGCATTTGGGCACAAGGTCAGTGCCTAAAATATGCAAATATATACGTGGATATGTAAGTTTTAAATAATTAAAGTGGATTATTATATAATTGAATGAAACCTTTCCGCTAATACTCAGCCCTCTCACACACATCTAGAGCTGACTCCAGCAGGGTGCATTCACTGAGGCTGTTTGACCTCCAGAGATTCTTCCTCTTCTGCAGTAAGATGTGTATTTGTGAAGAAGGAAGTTCACACGCTTTTTTTTAACCACATTTATTCCCATGAGGGACGTAAAATAAAACTGAAATGAGAGGTGAGAGAAGTGAAAAAGAGACGAGAGTTCAAGAGAGTTCCTGCTCACTTCCTATATTTGTGGATGTTGTTGCATTCTATTGAATCAGGTGGCGTTCATGAGGTGCAGTGACTGCTTTATCATTTATCAAAGAGATGATTGTTGCACCAAATTGTCTCATTATCATCATTATAGTATCAGGTATAGTATAGTATCAGGAAATCTGTTTATCACAGAAAAGCGCCTGATTATTTTAATTCATATTTCCCTGTAGGTTTAGCTAAGCATGATGCATTTGTCTCAACTTTGACCCCTGACTGAAATTAGACTTAAAATTGTCCTGAGACTCACATTTTTTGAACAGCTACCTTGTTGCCATCTCTCTCTCTCTGACTCCGTCTCTCGTTGCTCCCGTTCAGGTCTACGAGGGAGCCTACCACGCCCTTCACCTTGAGCTCCCAGAGGTGGCTGAGAACGTGCTGAAGGAGGTGACCGGCTGGATCACAGAGCGTATTCCCGCCGCTACGACATCGCCACAACCAAACGGCTCCTAGAATCGTGACTTTGACTACCCGATCAGCGCTCCACAGGCAACTGCCAACCCAAGAGGCCTGTTCACTCTCCAGTCAGGCATAACAAAACTACCATTACACTCTCTGGTCTGGGAAATACATGTGTACCTATCAATCAACCCAAATTACACTGATTTAAATAGGACGATGGGGTCAGAAACCACTTCTTATTATAGATACAGCAGTTTCCCTGCAACACTTATGATCAGGGATGTGTCTCATGTATTACCCGGTCACCATTTGATCATCTCCATAAGACCTCACTGAGGTGCAGCTCAAGTTAAGTACAGTTTAAGCTACAGTATGCTGGGGTTCGAAGTGCAATAATGACGTTTCCTCCTTATTTATACAAACACAAGCCAGCAGTAATGACAAACGTTATGAAATACATTATTAATCTGCACAGGCACATTTCCTTTTTGCTCCTCCACTCTTAACAGACAGGTCAGAGGTCTGTCTTCAATAGACAACATCAGTGGATACAAGACGGATACTGACACCTCAAACTCTCCTTAAAATCTTCTCTGCCTCCTCCTCGATCGCACTGTTTCACAAATGACCACTTCTGACACTTATAGAGTCACTTGGAAACTTATACTGTAAACACACGTGACAGTGTGTACGTAACAGATCCTCTCTTCTCCTGACTTCCTCTGCATGTCCCTCTTCTTTAACCCAAAGACCGATGCTTGGCACTGATACATTACATAGGAAGATCGGTGTAATCCATCTAAATCCTAAACCCTAAAGTCTAGTCTTTACAAAGTAAGTGAATTGTGCGATGAATCCCGTCAAAATCTCGTATATTTTTAACCTTCTAAAAAGTGATATTTTATTTATTTTCTTATTATAGCCAAAGGATTACTTCCCCACCACCTTATTTTAGTGGAGTGTGACTTTCCATATAAAGCACTAGTTTACTTCTTTCAGTGAGCCTAGTTAAGACTTAACCAGGTTAACTAGGTAAAGCTGCTCTGTCTCTCTCTCTCTCTCTCTGCAGGTGGGAATTAGAGGGAGCGGTTAAAGTTCAAAAGGTCCCCCCCTCTATGTGACCTTTGACCTTTTAAGGTCACAGTCGATTTCACTGTTAGGGTCATTCTCTGCAGCCGTAACTTCATTAAGCTCAGGCTGCAGACGAGAGCCCGGCTGGGAAACGAAACTCTGTTACTATGGACAAAAGAGCAGCTCTCCTCTGTTCACTCAGCATCTGTCAGTTGGTGGACACTTTAATTCAGATCACCTTTAAATAATATGTTCGTGCATGGGCGGCCACAGTGGGAATCCATCCCCTCAGAACAATGCCGTAGTCATAGTTTTTTTAGGAAAACAGGATGTTCTCTAGGATGGATTCCAGACGAGGAGGGACAGAAAGTGATATCACTGAGAGTGTAGTCTGACTCACCGGATGTAGACCGTGGGCTTAAAGGCTGTTACACACCGGGGGGGCTTTTTTTGTGTAATTATTCGCACATCAATATATTTTTTCGAACTGCTCTTTTTGTCATGAATATTTAAAGGCACGGTCACACATTCGCAAAATTAACATTCGCCTCCCGTTCACTTCAATTCTATTTGAGTGAAGGGGTGAAAAAGCATTCACTTCAGGTTGCGAAGCAAATTCTCATCTCCGCATTTGCGTGGAGTTCAACTTTGGTGAACTTTAAGGCGGGTTATCGTTACTCGCCTGCATCGCACATGTGAGACCGTGCCTTCACACAGAACGCAAATATTACGTGGCGATAAGCGACATGCCTTTTTTTTCGGAACAAAGTCGATTTTTCTGAGCTTTCGCACCGTGAATAAAGGCATCAACCGATCAAGTTGTGCAGAACGGTTCAGTTGCGCCTATATTTATGAAACAACAACAAAGAGGCTCTGTAGACCAAGATGGCAAACTTTATAACTCCTTTAAACCTTGACAAAGACAGCGCAGAGGCCTTCAAATGCGAAAACTTTAAAAAAACTTTAAAAAACTCTTGCGATACTTTGCTGCCTGAAGAAGTATCCTAACCTTAACCATCTCGCAGCAAGAGTTTCGCAATTTGTTTGTTACCTTTTAGACACGAACCAGCGCAGACCAGATCCACTCCTTCTGTTCTTACCTCTCACAAAAAAAGCTCTAGACATATAATATTCACAGGCGAGTATTTTGCATTTTCGTATTGTTTATTCGTCATGTCCCCGGTGTGTAAAGCAAGAGCATTTTCCCCTTATATCAGAATATTACGTGCAGCCAGATCTTTCTTAAGTGCTGACACAGCACGAGACTACTGAGAATTAAACTTCTATTGAAGATTGCACCTTAACACCAGAGAAATCTAGAATATAGTCACCATACATTTATGTTTTCATATTAATATGCATCCAATTTTTAGCAGCCTTGGGGACATGTACTTTCTACAATTACAATCTCTACTCATGATGACTTATATAGACTGATTTCAGACTAAA